>CM036941.2:14761007-14776941 GCA_020352615.2 Yoshiicerus persimilis
GAATTCAAGTAGTTGTTCCAGTGGAAAGCACGTTTATTCATTGTTGGAATAACATTAATTTCGTTTTATTAGTTTTATATATCAATATAGTTTACTTGAGAAATGAATGCTACAGTTCTATCGTTGTGAGTTAGATTATAAAATAGTAAACATCACTTTAAGATTTCTGTTTATTTCGGTGATAAGAAACGGGAAATTCGGAAAGAACAAATAATATGGCTTTCAAAGCATAAAGCAAAACGACGTTTTCGTTTTTCTATAATTTTAATAAAGCTGAATCTAAAATGTAATTTTCACGTACCAATAAATTAGACAAAGTCATTGCGACCATGGTTTATTATGAAGTCTTGAAATTCCAGCCACTGCAATGGATGCCACAGAAAACCTAAATAATAGTGTTATTTGTATTTAATTGAAATGTTTCCCAATTCACAAGCGGTCGGCAAAGGGAATTCCACTTTTTTATATGTAAAATGGGACACTATGTTTATTTGACCGCCACGATGTCGCCGTAGTCCATCTGAGAAAAACGGAAATCCACAATCTGAGAAAAACATTGCTAAAATGTTTATCTAATTTCTAAAGATATCAACATAAATTTGTGGAACCCTTTATAGTACTACGGCATGTTGTACTTACTTACATTTATTGTCTTTGTGATTTGCAAAAATTGTGTTCTCTTCGGATTCCTGTGGATAAAATGGATTGTTTTATTAATATGAGCAAAATATTAAAGTATTTAATCGGGGATTTCCCAAAATTTTATTATAAATTATTCGGCCACTTGTCAAAATAATATCTAAAATTTTTCCTTGTCAATAGCTCCAAAAAAATTTAGAAATGGAAAGCTAACTAAACGTCTGATTACATTGAAAAAAGGGAAGTAGGGGAGCTAGTCCATTTAAGAAAACGTGAGAAGTTAAACGCTTAAATTGTGGAAAATTGGATTAAAAAAGACTAAAAGTCCAGATGGGAGAAAAAACGAAAGTATGCTAAGATAAGACACGTGAGAAGAAAAATTGAGGAAATTAACAAAAATCATGTTGGTAAATGGTAATATATTCAGGCTTTGTACAATAGAGTGAAATTACTTCAGAAAAACGAAGTAGTAATGCAGTAAGAACTTTTTCCTCACTGTTCATTGCCAAATGCCAATATGATTATAACGAGTTGTGTGTTTCATTATTTAGATACCGCAAAGGCTTAATCGCCTGTCAAATGTACTAATCCTTAAGGATTATGAAATTAAATATTTTTATTATTTTTAATGTCTAGGGTGGCAAATTGATTGATTATGTGAAATGTCTCGCCGGGCTTATTCATTTACAATTATAACTGTGGAAGTATTTAAATAGTGATAGTAGTTTGTATGACTAAAAATTAGTATTTAATCCCATTTAAATATAATGAGTGATCAGTGACAGCAGCTGATAGCAATTAAATACGATGGTATAAAGGTAGATAACACAGTAACGTATAATTATTCAGAATACCATAAATATCATTTAATTTTCTGGACTACATCACCGGTAAGCTACAGTTTCGCGAACATAACCCTGAATTTTTGGGCATCGACCACAAAAATCCACAATTAAAGATATATGGCAAATAATGGAATGGCAACATTACCAAATTAATAATTGTCACAAGACTATTTAATTTAAAACTAAGGTTTGTTGTTCTAATAGGCACCAACTTAGAATTTTCATTTAATGATTTAATGGGGAATGCGTAGTAAGAATCCCTAAAATGTAAATTGAATACGCCACTGAAAATAAACGATTATCTTTGTTGTACATATTAACAGGGTGTTCACTTGAGTAAACGGCTTTGGAGCAGCATAGGCGATCCACAAAACTCAGTAACAATGAAGGCAGAAAAATATATATTTTTAGCAACACTGACACTATTGCTTTTAAATAATAGTGTGTCAGGTGTTCCACAAAAACTAAAATGCCCGTTAGAATGGGAGACGATTGCCTTAGGAGAATTTCCATCTTCGGCAGTTGCTGTTTCAAAATTTTCCTCGGAGATATACATTGCTCGGGCTCAAATTAATGGCCGTTACGTAGCTGGTCGAGCAGAGAAAACATCCGGAATGGGTTTCTTCCCGAACGGCAGTGGTGCGGAAGCTATTGAAGACCAGTATGATGTGCTGACGAATATTCATGGTTGCGAAATATCATGGGAAGACGATTTAACTGACTATAGTGTGGTCATTTCAGCAGCTTCTGGTGATAACGTAACGTACATTGGTCGAGCATCTATTGAGGAGCAGGACAAGATATTCAGCGGAGGAATCAGCATTACGAGGGATTCCAAAAAATTGACGATCACGCATGAAAATGTGAGTCGAAATGTCGCAGCATTTCAGTTCTTGAATTCTTACTCAAATGGCCTCACTTTAAAAATGTCAACATTTGAATTACTGGGGGAAGACCCTAAAGCTGATATGGAATTGGTAGCAGTAGACGAAATTCACAATTGGTCTCAAGCAACAGCAAAGCAAGTTCTCGTCCATAGAACTAGATTTTTGGAAAGCACAACTCTGACTTCTACTCGCACTTGGGGCAAAACTTACAGCGTTAAGGTCGGGGTTAGCTTTAGCATGAACTTTGATTTGAAACCTCTTGGTATTCCCGTTAGTGGTAAAGTAAATATGAGTCTTAGTATTGGATACGAATTCAACTCCGGATATGAGGATAGCACTACAGTACATGAAGAAAAAGAGAAGGAAGTCGAAGTCACAAGGGAAATTACAATACCTCCATTTCAATCTATTCAAGCATGCACTTGGATGACCACTGTTGAAGATTTTAATAATACCTACATTGCAAGGGATAAATATAGTGCTCCAGGCTTGAAAGCGTCTGAGGTAAATAGGTTGCTTCGAGAAGATGGAATTACTGG
Organism: Yoshiicerus persimilis; assembly: GCA_020352615.2. Classification (NCBI taxonomy): domain Eukaryota; kingdom Metazoa; phylum Arthropoda; class Collembola; order Entomobryomorpha; family Tomoceridae; genus Yoshiicerus; species Yoshiicerus persimilis. Next base: position 14,763,918 of record CM036941.2, read on the forward strand.
AGGAGTTGAAAACGATGATGAAAACGCAGTTTACGTCGAGCGACATGGTCGAATTGCTGCGAAATTAGCAGTTAATACCAGATTTCTTATTTTGCCCATAAATGGCGAAGGTGAAGGAGGGTGTAACCTTTTGGCAGAAAATTTAAGGAAATTGAGGGCTAATACGAAAGGATCAAAAATACTCCAACAAAATTTGGTAGAAAAAATTAAGAATGAAAATCACCGTTTGTGGTCATCCTCTTTAGTTAATCTGTAAAAGCATTTTATTTTTTCAAAACTGTATTTTTAACCAATTTAGAACTTAGGTTAGCAGCACCACCCGGTACTAATTTTTTTCGATTGTAACTCTTTCTAATGTAGTAAATTCAAATGTTCTATAAAAATGTAGAATTATATGCAAGTACGTACATTCGGCGCATAAACATCATTTTTAATAATTTTTAAACCGATATACTTTATTATGATAATTTACCGTGAATGGAATACTCTAAAGATTCCAATTAGTACAGAAATATTTATAACAATATTGGCTGCATTTAATAGTAAATAGTATAAACTTGCAAACTATGTTGTTAATTTCATTAAAATAATTATGTGTTTTTTTTTGCTTTAGAATGTGAGTTTGTAGTAATATATCATGTGGTTCCTTTTTGAAATGTAACCAATTTATCAATATTCTAAATTGCTATGTAAGGCGGGTCACTTAATATTTAGTTTACCGGTATAAATATACCCTTATCATGACCTGAAAAGCTACTTGGTTTTATGCTTGACACTGTTCTTATCCGAATTAATCTCTGAATTCACGAAAAAAAGAAATTCTTGGCGACAAACAATTCTTGCCGGCGGCCTTTCCTGAATTCACTAATCACCAGCAAAACTATGAATATTATTTAATTTCTTTTTTTATTTAATTTGTTTAACTTATTTGTTTCTTTAAATAAAGTCGCCACCATAGGACTCTAGTCCGCGGAGCTGTGTTACATTATGGCAACGAAAAGATTAGTGCAGAAATACAAGTTTAGTTCGTACTTATTGGCAGTTAAATCGTGTATATCCTCAGAATTGTAAGATGTGGTTAATCAAGATAATAATGCGTTAAGCCTACAGTATTTTGCAGCTTTAGGAATTGCCTTGAGTGTTTTTTCATTTCCTTTGCCTTGTTCGTATTTTTGATATGCTGTTTATGCATTTTCTGTTGTGTTGATCTCATGCTTATGAGGTACATTATTACGTTAGCAACCCACTTAGTTATGGGTGGGCACAGCAACCCACATAGTTATGGGTCGGCACAGTAACCCACATAGTTATGGGTGTGCACAGCAACCCACATAGTTAGAGGTGGGCACAGTAACTCACATAGTATTTAGAGGTAGGTACAGTAACTCACATACTTAGAGGTGGGCACAGTAACCCACATATTTAGAGGTGGGCACAGTAACCCACATATTTAGAGGTGGACACAGTAACCCACATATTTAGAGGTGGACACATCAACCCACATAATTATAGGTGGGCACAGCAAACCACATCATTAGATGTGGGCACAGCAACCCACATAATTATAGGTGGGCACAGCAACCCACATAATTAGAGGTGGGCACAACAACCCACATAATTAGAGGTGGGAACAGCAACCCACATAATTAGAGGTGGGCACAGCAACCTGCATAGTTAGAGGTGGGCACGGTGACCCGCAATAAAAACCCGCATTGAGACAGAACTAACAATAGTAATGCCACAAGAGAATATTGACAACACATTGTAGATGTCGTTGGTTGTACAAATTGTCAGTTGGGTTTTCCTTCTGTCTTTTTCGGTTTTTAAGCGGGTCTCTAAGCATACAATTCCATTTGTGCACAGCTAATTGTACTCTTTTACTCCATCTACCATGCATGCAATGACAGAATACCACTCTCCTTTATTAAATGATGTCGATGCTAGGCTAATATGTAAAAAAAGTATTTCCCATGTATGAGGCAGCTGTCTTTGCTTTGTGTTTGTTATTCGTGCCTTTTGCTTTGCTTGCATTGTTTGTACACCTTGATTGATTGATGCATGTTAGATTGAACTTGCTGGTTAATTCGGTAGTACTACTGAAGGCTTATTTGACGGCAGTGATAAATCTGGATATGACACCCGAGTTGACGGCTGTATTAACTCATACAGATAATGTACGTGTTGACATTTTACGTGTCAACAGGTAAACTTATTAATCGAACATAAAACCATTGTGAGAGAAAACTCATTTGAGTTAGACATTTGTGGTGCATGATTTACAAAGAGATTTACTAACTTAAAACTACACAAAGAGAAAAAGACATTTAAAAGCTCAGTTATTAGAACTTGAACACTTTACTTGGATATTTCGCTATAGAATAAAATTGGGAAATTTAACTGTCGCATTTCATTAATTAAAGACCAATTTTTAACTTAAAGAATGGCTAAGAAGTTAATACCGATTGTATATTCAGTTCTTTGGATTGGGTCTTTGGTATTTACGAGTGTCTACACAGAGCTAAAAATCTATTGTCCCCTTGTTTGGAAATCGTCTGTTAAAGGAATGCCTTTACCAGAAAATGCAATTTGGACCAGCGAAGATCAACATTATATTGCAGCTGCTCAATTGTTTCCTATTTTGGGACTTAATAGGATGGCCGGACTTGGGAGAATGGATAACAGCACCGGGATAGCTTATGCAGCTGTTCAAGACTCTGAAAAACCAGAAAATGTAAACTTTATTAGATCTACGTGGTATTTAGTTCTAACGAATCCTAATGATTGTGCTCTCTCCTGGTTTCGAACAAAAGAAGGTGGCACGATACCAGAAGATGAACGTCTTTTTGCAGTTCGGAGTCATGGTGGATACGTATCTCGAGTTAGGATCGGGAACTTGGAATTGGGTGCTCTTCTTTCTTCAGAGTTTGCTTACGTAGCCGACAACCGTACAGCCCATAAAAAACCCGCCGGCGCCGCAAAAGTTTTGAAGTCTACTGTAAACCTTCGTTGCGAATTATACGAATTTGATTTCGATGGAAATAAAGTTGAAGAAGGCGACCCTGATTTTTTGGGAATGGATAAAATTATTAACGATGCGGATTCTGTTGTCATTCAAACTGTTGAACATAAGAAAACTTATATTGAAAGATATACTATATCAGAAGCAACGTCATTTGAGAAGGTTACTGCTTGGGAAGTTAAAGGTTACGTTCCGACTCCTTATAAAGAAATTCGTCTCGACTATGAAGTCAAATGGGGAAGTTATGAAGGAGAAAGCGATGATAAAACATTTAGACACGAAAATGAAGAAGAAATTGTTTCTCTAAGGACTGTCGTTGTACCACCATTTACAAGCGTCGATATATGCTCAATAGTTTATATTCCTGACGATTACGAAATGGAATATACCGCAAAAGCAAGGTTATTTTTTGTTTGATTAACAAATTTTTACATATCTAATACTTATTTTTAAAATCTAATATTTTAATTTACTTTTAATTAAATTGGTTATAGAAGTACATATTAGGAATGTGTGTTAACTGAAATCAGAGATATGAATTCTATTCAAAGAAAATACTAAATATAAGAATGCGATTTGTAGTAGTTATTGTAATTACAGGTACTCAATAAAAGGATATTCTGCAGCGGGGGTTCGTGAAATCTTGGAAAACCAACATATTGAAGGTTTGGTTATTACAGGCAGTGATGGAAATCGAGTGTTGGCTACAGTTACTGGAAAATTAGCAGTCACTGTGCCAACCAAAACAAAATTTATCATAACGGAACAGGACGACGAAAGAGGCTGTAAGCAAATATTTGCACAGATTCAAAAGTTGAAAAATGCCCGAAATGATGGAATAACTGGTAAAAGTCAAATTAATGATTTAAAGCAAGAAATCCATCAAATGATAAACCGTGTAAAATAATTATTTGAAATAAATCATTTTCAAAACCGAGTTACTGCATTGAATCTTTTTATTAATTATTTAACACTACAATGGATTAAGGCATTTAAAGAGCAAGTTTGTAAATATCAGTAACATTGTTTTGCATTTTCAGTGACAGTCCCTGTAAGTAAAATATTGGTTGTTCTTTGGTAGGATTTAGTTTAAAGCCGCCACATAAACATGGAGCACCTCATTGACAATGCGATTGGTTACTTATTATCTGCGGATGTCAAAAAAGTGTTCAAGAAATCACGGTAGGACAAATCCTGTATCCCCAGTGTTCTGAAGGATCATATATCATATCTATAATACATGAATAGTAAATTTCCGATTTTAAAAAGATTGTATAGAGCATTTATATCTGAATTAATTTGCTCCGCTGTATTTTTTATTTTTTCGTTTTGTACCTATAAACTAAATACATAGAGTTATAGAGTGGTAAAATGGAAAAAAATGCTCGACTAAGGATGTATGTTAATGTCAGTTACATGAATCCGGCAGGTTTGACACCGAGCCTCGTCGACTAAGTTCAGATTCCTCAAATAAAAAGACTGGGTTTTGGAATATGTATTTACACTCTGCCCTTATGGAAAGAAAAGAACTTACTTTATTTTTGAAAATTACCATATTGTGAATCCTTTTGTAGCCTAAAAGCTGAAAGTCATCTGAAAAGTGAATGAATGACTTTTTCTTTAATGAAATCCGTCTGTTGTGCCAGCCTTAATTAAAATTATCTAAAATAAAATAATTTCTCGAGGTAACACAATTTTATATTTATCCGAAATTTATCATTTTAATTTATACGCTAATATATTTAAGAAATAGGGAAATGATTAGTGTAGCTGTTGCATTCAGTTGCGATTATTTGTTAAATTTTTTCATTTGAATTCGTGTTTGAATTGCATCACAGTTTTCACTTGATTGGTAAGGCCTTACAATGAATTCGGTGTTCATGGCAAGGGCGGCTGTAAATTGGCCAGAAATGTTGACTACAACGAAGTCACCATCGATTGTTGCCCCTATGATATCTTCTTGAAGAATGGGCAATAGCTGTTGACTTGTCATTCCCTTGGCGGAGTACTTGGCCTTGGCTCTGTAGTTGACTTCTGCGCATTCCTTAATGCTAATTAGTGTGCAGGCCTGCACCGCGCTGTAAGGGGGCACCTCAATTACTCTACTAACCTTTATCTCCGTGACGTCAATAGTTTCCTTAGTTTCGCTTTCTGCATGTGTGTACGTTGATTCTTTGGTCCTGGTAATAGTAACAATGACTAGTTTGATTTTCAACGTTTCAGTATATTTGGAAGTCCAAGTGCGATTTGTGGTTATTTTGTATTTTTCAATAATTGTTTTGGAATGAGTGATCGTTTGCTGCAGCGTTGCTGGAGAGAAGTTATGGATTTCATCTACTCCTAAGAAATCTTCGGAATTTCCAAACGGATCTTCGGTAAAAATGAAATCAGCTATTTCCAATGTAACACCGACAGAGTAGGATATAAGTATTTGGAAACTCTCAAGAAACATTGGTTCGTCTTCTTCATCTAAATAGGATATAATAATTCCAGAATCACCCGAACTGAAACTTCCGCTGTACCATCGTCCATTATCTTCAAGAACTGCTCCTCGTGCCACATAGCCGGATTTCGTCGAATCAACAGCAACCGAAAAATTTAATAATGGACCAAATGCGTAAGAAGGTATCCATTCTAGTGAACATTGATAGGGATTCGTTAATATTTCAAAACTTGTTGCATCCGACATAGAACTGTTTTCGGATTCCTGAGCAACTGGGAAGAATCCTAACTTTTCCTCGGAGTCGTAAGTTCCAACTACATACTTTCCCTCAAATTTATCCCGTATTATATACAGGGACCCTGACTGAGAAAAAACAAAGTCGGAACGAATTAAATCGCCAGAACTTATTTCTTTCCAAACAGTGTTACAAGGCAATCGTTTGTCATCTAGAGCTTCGCTAGTAAGACATCCATTGATAATAAGAATTGTAATAACCTGCCTGTACCACAAGATTTCCGTCATATTTGCATTGGCCTAAATAACAAAATAAAATAACACCGTATATTTTGACATGCATATAAGTATATAATACATAAAGAGAAATATATTAACTTACCTGATTTTATGATGACAAAAGTTTGCATTCCCGTTAATAAAATCTCGGTTACTAATACTGAAAGTATATTGGAGACAGCTCTCAGTTGCCCAGGTATGCAATCCAATGATCCATCGCAATTCCTATCCAATGTAATGATCCAATTCAATCCCAATTCAACATAATGATCCAATTTAATCCCAATCCAACATAATGATCCAATTTAAGCACTATGTAAAATCAGTACAACTATACGTACTACAGTTCTTCAGTTTTAACTGTTTATCTAAATAACAGATAAAATTAAGTCATTTGCGCTCTCATTATAAGCTCATTATAAACACTTAACGGTTGCTATCCTTAATAATATGATATAACTCCTTCAAACCTTAATGATTTGATATAACTTTTAAATGCGACTACTATATCAAATAATTTTAATATACTATTGCAAAAAGTGGACTAATTCGGACCCAATAAATTATACTCATGTAACGCACATGACACCCGCTCTATGGGAACCACCTCATAGGCTAAACTGGGTTATGAAGGAACGGCATTATTCAGCATCTGAGAGACCCAGAGAACATGTAATACTCGGTGGTGCTGAACTTGGGTACGGTATTCCTGGGTTATCTAAAAATTTCCGAAAATTTCCGAAGTGTTCTCCAGTAAAAGACAGACAGGCACACTGAAAACGGCCTTCCATACGCTAGCCTTCCCTACTGAACATTGTATTGCAAGTAATTCAAGTGCTGTCAAACTTAAAATCAGGTGTTTGTAGGGTTAGCATGCTATCTGGCAAATTAATAAATTAGGCTTTGCGTTCACTTATCATATGGGATTATTTCAAATAATAAGAAAGTCAGAAATGATGGATTAATGGATAGAAAGGATTACTTGCTTCTATTCAAAAGCAATATGAATAATAAATAAATAATACATGTTCTCTTTTACCATTACTATACATTTATAACTGTGGACAAGATTTCGCCATAAACATGCTTTCAACATTTGATACATTTTTCTGTTTCTGTTTTGCATTAATTTATTTTTCCAAAGGAGTTATGGGCAGGGAACCGTTTTTAAATTGTCCGTTAGTCTGGATTGAAAAGAATTTCGGTGATTCCTTACCTGAAAACACAATTCCATCTGCATTGTATGGAAAAAACAATTATGTAGCAAGAGTCAAGTTTGAAGACGGTTCTTACACAGTAGGAAGACTCGATAATGGAACAGTATTTTGTTCCAATTCCGAAGCTGTACAAAGTATAAGTAATTACGAAGTGTTAACAAATCCTAACGACTGCATTTTGAATTGGGTTAAAAGTTCAATTTCTTTGTACAATGTTCCAACGTCATCCGAACAAACATCGACAAGAGTTGCCCGGACTCTGCATGATGGTATTTTGTTAAGTGGGCAAGCTGACAACAAGACTATTTATTTTGTATCCGAATCTGGCGATGCAGAAACGTCAACTCAGTTTGAAGCTCTCCAATCTTATTCGAAAGGATTAATCCTCAACGTTTACCAAATGGAGTTTCTGCAGGATCCATTTGTAGGCATCCCCGATGTGATGGGAATAGATGAAATTTCAAATAATTCTCCAGCAGAAGTGAGCCAGTCTGTTTATCATAAAAGAAGAGTATATGAATCAGTAACAATAACTTCTTCAAAAACATGGGGCCACAGTGCTAAAATTAGCTGGGAGGTCGGATCGCTCTACAGCGGTGGAAAAGAATGGGAATTCGACCCGCTGCATGAATCCATTAACGAAATTCCTCCTGAAGAAACAGAAATTATAATTCAGTCCAGAAGGGAAATCCATGTAGAACCATATACTTCTGTCCAAGTCTGCTCTACTGTTACTGTTAATGAAAATTTTAGTGTTGGCTTTAAGGCACTTGGAAAATACACCGGTCAGGGTCTTACTGGGGCACAAGTGGCAAGGATCTTAAAAGAAGACAATATAACAGGTACTGCTGAGGGTGATTCCATTATAGTAAGCATAGAAGGCACAGTTTCTGGAACTCTAGCGTCATCCACAGAAATTATATCTGAACCTAAAGGATCACATGGAAAAGGTACATGCTATCCCACAACCTCGGAAGAAACAACTACAACAACCACGGGAGAACCAAATACTACTACAACAACCACGGAAGAACCAACTACTACTACAATAACTACGGAAGAACCAGCTACTGCTACAATAACTACGGAAGAACCAACTACTATTACAATAACCACGGAAGAGCCAAGTACTATTACAACAACCACGGAAGACCCAACTACTACTACAACAACCACGGAAGAACCCACTACTACAACAACCACTGAAGAACCTACTACTACAACAACTACGGAAGAACCTACTACTACAACAACCACGGAAGAATCTACTACTACAACAACCACGGAAGAACCTACTACTACAACAACCCCGGAAGAACCTACTACTACAACAACCCCGGAAGAACCTACTACTACAACAACCACGGAAGAACCTACTACTACAACAACAACGGAAGCACCTACTACTACAACAATCACGGAAGAGCCTACTACTACAACTATCACGGAAGAACCTACTACTACAACAACAACGGAAGCACCTACTACTACAACAATCACGGAAGAGCCTACTACTACAACTATCACGGAAGAACCTACTACTACAACAACCACGGAAGAGCCAACTACACCAACAAGTTCAGAACCAACTCCTAAGACAACCACGGAAGAATCTATTACTACGACAACAAGCACAGATGAGCCAACAACACCACCAAGTTCAGAACCAACTACTCCAACAAATTCACAACCAACTACTCCAACAAATTCAGAACCAACTACTACAGATCCAATGCCAACCACTGCAGATCCAAGTAAACCAACAACTGCAGATCCAAGTAAACCAACAACTGCAGATCCAAGTTTACCAACCACTGCAGATCCAAGTATACCGACCACTCCAAATCCAAGTATACCAACCACTCCAAATCCAAGTATACCAACCACTCCAAATCCAAGTATACCAACCACTGCAGATCCAAGTATACCAACCACTGCAGATCCAAGTATACCAACCACTGCAGACCCAAATACACCAACCACAGATCTACCTCTCCCAACAACCTCATATCCATCCCTCCCAACAACGCCACATCCACCTCTCCCAACAACTTCAGGTCCAACAGACCCAACAACCTCTGGTCCAACAGGCCCAACAACCTCTGTTCCAACAGGCACAACAACCTCTGGACCAACAGGCCCAACAACTTCTAGTCCAACAGGCCCAACAACCTCTGGTCCAACAGGCCCAACAACCTCTGGTCCAACAGGCCCAACAACCTCTGGTCCAACAGGCCCAACAACCTCTGGTCCAACAGGCCCAACAACCTCTGGTCCAACAGGCCCAACAACCTCTGGTCCAACAGGCCCAACAACCTCTGGTCCAACAGGCCCAACAACCTCTGGTCCAATAGGCCCAACAACCTCTGGTCCAACAGGCCCAACAACCTCTGGACCAACAGGCCCAACAACCTCTGTTCCAACAGGCCCAACAACCTCTGGTCCAACAGGCCCAACAACTTCTAGTCCAACAGGCCCAACAACCTCTGGTCCAACAGGCCCAACAACCTCTGGTCCAACAGGCCCAACAACCTCTGGTCCAATAGGCCCAACAACCTCTGGTCCAATAGGCCCAACAACCTCTGGTCCAATAGGCCCAACAACCTCTGGTCCAACAGGCCCAACAACCACTGGTCCAACAGGCCCAACAACCTCTGGTCCAACAGGCCCAACAACCTCTGGTCCAACAGGCCCAACAACCTCTGGTCCAACAGGCCCAACAACCTCTGGTCCAACAGGCCCAACAACCTCTGGTCCAACAGGCCCAACAACCTCTGGTCCAACAGGCCCAACAACCTCTGGTCCAACAGGCCCAACAACCTCTGGTCCAACAGGCCCAACAACCTCTGGTCCAACAGGCCCAACAACCTCTGTTCCAACAGGCCCAACAACCTCTGTTCCAACAGGCCCAACAACCTCTGGTCCAACAGGCCCAACAACCTCTGGTCCAACAGGCCCAACAACCTCTGGTCCAACAGGCCCAACAACCTCTGGTCCAACAGGCCCAACAACCTCTGGTCCAACAGGCCCAACAACCTCTGGTCCAACAGACCCAACAACCTCTGGTCCAACAGGCCCAACAACCTCTGGTCCAACAGGCCCAACAACCTCTGGTCCAACAGGCCCAACAACCTCTGGTCCAACAGGCCCAACAACCTCTGGTTCAACAGACCCAACAACCTCTGGTCCAACAGGCCCAACAACCTCTGGTCCAACAGGCCCAACAACCTCTGGTCCAACAGGCCCAACAACCTCTGGTCCAACAGGCCCAACAACCTCTGGTTCAACAGACCCAACAACCTCTGGTCCAACAGGCCCAACAACCTCTGGTCCAACAGGCCCAACAACCTCTGGTCCAACAGGCCCAACAACCTCTGGTCCAACAGGCCCAACAACCTCTGGTCCAACAGGCCCAACAACCTCTCTTCCAACAGGCCCAACAACCTCTGGTCCAACAGGCCCAACAACCTCTGGTCCAACAGGCCCAACAACCTCTGGTCCAACAGGCCCAACAACTTCTAGTCCAACAGGCCCAACAACCTCTGGTCCAACAGGCCCAACAACCTCTGGTCCAACAGGCCCAACAACCTCTGGTCCAACAGGCCCAACAACCTCTGGTCCAACAGGCCCAACAACCTCTGGTCCAACAGGCCCAACAACCTCTGGTCCAACAGGCCCAACAACCTCTGGTCCAACAGGCCCAACAACTACTGATCCTACTACAACAACTACGGATCCTACTACAACAACTACGGATCCTACTACAACAACTACGGATCCTACTACAACAACTACGGATCCTACTACAACAACTACGGATCCTACTACAACAACTACGGATCCTACTACAACAACTACGGATCCTACTACAACAACTACGGATCCTACTACAACAACTACGGATCCTACTACAACAACTACGGATCCTACTACAACAACTACGGATCCTACTACAACAACTACGGATCCTACTACAACAACTACGGATCCTACTACAACAACTACGGATCCTACTACAACAACTACGGATCCTACTACAACAACTACGGATCCTACTACAACAACTACTGATCCTACTACAACAACTACGGATCCTACTACAACAACTACGGATCCTACTACAACAACTACGGATCCTACTACAACAACTACGGATCCTACTACAACAACTACGGATCCTACTACAACAACTACGGATCCTACTACAACAACTACGGATCCTACTACAACAACTACGGATCCTACTACAACAACTACGGATCCTACTACAACAACTACGGATCCTACTACAACAACTACGGATCCTACTACAACAACTACGGATCCTACTACAACAACTACGGATCCTACTACAACAACTACGGATCCTACTACAACAACTACGGATCCTACTACAACAACTACGGATCCTACTACAACAACTACGGATCCATGCAACCATACAACCACAGATCAAACTTCTACTCCAACCGATACAACTACATCACCAACTGCAATATCAAGTACAACAACAATAACGATTCCAACTATTACAATGTCTACTGATCCTACCACAACTGAGGATTCTACTACTACAACAATTGCGGATCCCACTACTACAACAACTACGGATCCCACTACTACAACAACTACGGATCCCACCACTACAACAACTACGGATTCCTCTACTACAACAACTACGGATCCCACTACTACAACAACTACAGATCCCACTACTACAACAACTACGGATCCGTGCAACCATACAACAACTGAGGAGACTTCTACTCCAACCGATACAACTCTTTTTTCCACTACGATACCAAGTACTACAACAACGATTTACACTACTATAACATCTACGAATCCTACTACTACAACCACTTTTGCTCCAACTACTCTAATTCCACAAACAACAACCGTTGCAACCAGTACAACAACCACGCATCCATGCAACCATACAACCACTGATCAATCTATCCCAACTACTACAACAACCACAGATCCATCTACTACGCCAACCGATGCAACATCATCAATTACGACTCCAAGTACTACAACAATTACGGATCCTACAACAATTACGGATCTTCCTTTTACAACAACCTTTCCTCCCACTACTGTAACGACCACAGATCCAACTACTCCAATTACTCTGACAACCACGTTTCCAAATACTACAACAACTACGCATCCATGCAACCATACAACCACAGATCACACCATACCAACTGCTACAACAACCACAGATCCAACTACTCCAATTACTGTAACAACAACCGTTGCAACTAGTACAACAACCACGCATCCATGCAACCATACAACCACTGACCCATCTATACCCACTACTACAACAATCTTAGAGCCATCTACTACGCCAACCGATGCAACTTCATCAACCACGATTCCAAGTACTACAACAATTACGAATCCTACAACAACTACGGATCTTCCTTTTACAACAACCTTTCCTCCAACTACTCCAACGACCACAGATCCAACTACTCCAATTACTCTGACAACCACATTTTCAACTACAACAACAACTACGCATCCATGCAATCATACAACCACTGAGCCATCTATACCAACTAGTACAACAACAACAGAACCATCTACTACGCCAACCGATGCAACGTCAACTACGATTCCAAGTACTACAACAATTACTAATCCTACAACAACTACGAATCTTACAACTACAACAACTTTTCCTCCAACTACTCCAACGACCACAGATCCAACTACTCCAATTACTCTGACAACCACATTTCCAACTACAACAACAACTACGCATCCATGCAACCATACAACCACAGATGACACCATACCAACTACTCCAACAACAACAGA
>CM036941.2:14777041-14800041 GCA_020352615.2 Yoshiicerus persimilis
TAAATACTAGTGGTCAGGTAGAAACAGCTCCGGAGCCAGCACAGCAAATTAGGAAAATAGTGCAGAAAAGTGATAGTAATCCAGAGGCAGGTAATAATAGCGAGTCAAGCGAGGACGACCCATTACCATTCCATAATTCTGAGGACTTAAATTCATCATCATCATCAGAGTCAGAAAATTTTGAAAGTGCAGGTTCTTCTAAATCCAACTCAACTAACAATAGTTCCTTTGGTGACAATAATCAAATTCCTATACCTCCACCCCTTCCTCCTTTATATATACCACCATTTTCAACCCTTCGTTTTAAAATTAAACGTTTTTATAAAATAATTCCTATTCCACCACCGCAACCCCCTCCATATACACCACCAATAGTATCCTTAAATCGAAAAATGAGTTTCGGGCTGCAAAATTTGATCTCCCCCACAACTCTAACTCCTTTTGACCCTGCAAAGCAAGATATAGATGTATTTTTAAAGAACTACGACATCATCACCAATACGCTAAAATATACTGACGACCAGAAGTCCAACTTGATCCCGCTACTGTTGACAAAGGTGCCGTTGCAATGGCACAACAATTTTCTAGATGCAGCCGTGGGAAACAAAGCTTGGGCGGTGCTCCGTCCTGCACTGCTGACTGAGTTTTCTAAAGGGGCCTCGCCACAAAGGGCAGAAACAGAATTAAGGCAAAAAGTCCAAGGACCCAACGAAAGTATTAACGAGTACTACTACGGCGTGATGGAACTATGTACAAAAGCCGACCCTACAATGACGAATGCGAAGAAACTTGAAAACGTAATGAGAGGGCTATTACCATACTACTTCGACAAGAGTATAACAGCTGACCTAAAGACACCTCCTGAACTCCTAACTCACCTACGAAAATTAGAGGATGCCAAACATGTGTACGGAGCAGAAGCACCGTATTTTAAGAGCCTTAGCAACCCAGGAGGAGAAGACATGAACAAGGTTATGGAGCAGTTAAAAGTGGCCACAGCAACAATCGCTTCGCTTCTCCAAGCTCAATCAGTGAATGCGATACAACAACGACCTACAAATAACGGGAAATGTTTTACCTGCGGACAACAGGGCCACTATTCTAGACAGTGCCCCCAGCGTACCACCAACAACAACAATACCCAACAACAAGGAAACTCGAACCCCAACAACAAGTTCTGCAGGTACTGCAAGAGACGAAACCATAATATAGAAATTGTTTCTTTATCAAGCGTAAAGCCGAGCAAAAGGCGGCTAACGAAAATCAAAATTCGGGAAACTAAGTACACAGGGCCGGATGTCCGAGCCCAGTACAACATCTAACAAAAGCATCTCCAAAACATCAAGTCCCAATTTGTTAAGTGAAAGTGCCATTTGTGAAGAAATGAAAAATACTGGCGCCCATCATCCAGCCATAGAGATTTTTACTGCAAACACCATCCCCAGTAAGTATGTCCACCAGCGTATTGACACGGAAAACATAAGTTATAACACAACAGTTTCTAATACAACAGGATTTGAACCATTTTATTTACTATACGGCACACAAATTATTTTTCCGATTGATGCCTCTCTCAATCCTCCCACAAACGGTCCGAATCGCTTAGACCAAATCACTAAGCTTCAAGAAGCCAGAGAAATTGCTATTAAAAATATCAAGGCAGCTCAAGCTAAACAGAAACTACATTATGATAAAAGACGAAAAGATGTACATTACGAGTTAGGCGAACACGTGCGTATTTACGTTCCCACTCGTAAGAAAGGACTCAGCGAAAAATTGCAATTTCGATTCAAAGGACCTTATAGAATTATCGGCAAACTAACACCAGTCACCTATGAGGCTCAGCTTCTTTCTCCTATCGGCAGGCAACGAAAAAAAAGAATTGCCCATGTCTCTCATATAAAAAAAGCTCCACAAAGAGAGGAGAGTTCCGAAAACGATACCGACTTCAGTGAAGAGGATTTTAGCGACACAGAAGAGGAAGAAAAGTCGGATACACCGGCGGAACAACCAGCTGACCAGAGTATTCCCATAATTCCTGAAATAAACCCAAATGTCCAGAGTATTCCTTTAATTCCTAAACCCAACACAAAACCTCTTCCTATTATCGCTAAGAATAAAGAGGTAGTTGCAGAAGGCAGGAGAATCACACGATCATTAGCAAAACGTTTAGCTGAACAATAGAAAAATAGTAATAAAAAGAAATTAATATTAAATCAAATTATTTTAACCAATCTTTATAGATGAATTATAGCGGACTCCTATGTATTGCTACTTTTATCTCACTCTGTTTCGGACAGCCTACTGTCAAATTACTCACTGGCGTCATTCTCAAAGAAATATCACCAATAGTGTTGCATCAAGCATCACTCCCTGTAATCTATGAAATCCAGTTCCAACAGCCCGTCATCCACCATTTGAGCGATTCCATCAGAGGCGAATGTAACTTTGCAAAAACTGATATCCACTGCATAGCTATGGAGACGTCATTAACACAATTAGAAAGTATTAAAACAACATTGGACAATCTGGAAGAATCCCTATTTATGGAGACAGAGCATTCGGAGACAACAATGGCATACAAAAAATCACAACGTTTACAAAGATCGACAAATTCCACCAAAAATCACAAAAATAGCCGACCGACGAGATCTACCGAAGGATTTTTGGGATGGTGTTGCGGAGTGTGTTCGAGCCTATCCTTCTAGTGAGTAGCCATAGAGTTTAGAGTTTTCTTTACCGCCAATTTAATTTAAATATACTTAGCATCTTTTCACATTTTCCAATTCTCTTGGGATTCAAGTAGAAACCAACCTACCGAGCGTGTGCTCATTCTCTCATCCTCTCTGAAAACTATTCAGTACTTTTCCCTGTGCTCCAGTTAAATTAATTATAATAAATAGATTATAAAACTACATTTAACTGTTGTCCACATTTTGTACGTAATTAGGATTGGCCTATTTATTGTCACAATTCCCAAACCACTATCAATATAAAATACAGTCCACTCACTCATAAACATCTAACACAAAACGATATTCGATTGCCAAGTTAAAGTTTCCTATGGTCTCACCCCTTCATTTGGTCCTTACGACGCCAGATTGCCTACAAATTGGTAATTTGTTGAACTAATTAACTTTAATTGTGGAACTTTCGTCTAACTGTTTTGTGCCTAATTGGTGAGCGTCACTCATCAATTCAAAAACTAAAAGTGCTATTGTGATACCAGTTCACAATGAACAGAGTTGTACGTAGAAGAAAAGGACTTGTGGGCAAAATCAACGCCCTCAAGGACATCGTAGACAAGCATCCTGTAACTCCAGTGTCAGAACGAGAAGCTCAGGATCTCCAGGATGAACTCAAAAAGCTGGTTACTCAAAATGACGGCATCTTTGACGAGATCTTGATTTTATGTAACACTGATGCGGAAATTGCCGGCCATCAGACAGTTTACGACAACGAAAATGCAAGACTTCGGGCGATCAAAGTGGACATCTTTGCCATTCTTGACACGTTCAGGTCAGCTACCACAGGTACGAGCAAAGCCAATTCTAACATTAAGTTACCGAAATTAGAATTGCAAACTTTTAACGGAGACATTCAAAAGTGGATGACATTCCGTGATTTATTTAAATTATCAATTCATGACAATGTAACTTTGAGTGGAGCCCAGAAACTCCAATATCTTAAGACAAGCCTCCAAGGGGAGCCAGCAACCTTGTTGCAGTCAATAATTGTCACCGACGACAATTATGACGAAGCCTGGAAAGTTCTCAACAACCGTTATGAGAACAAACGTGAAATCATCAAATCGCATTTGGATCGACTGTTCAGTCAGCCAAACCTGCAGAAAGAAGATTCAGCTTTATTGAGAAAGCTAGTCGATACAACCGGTGAGTGTATGAGGGCACTCGACATTCTGAAGATTCCTCCTGAGCAAAAAGGAGATCTAATCGTCATTCACTCAATATCGAGAAAATTAGATGCAGAATCCAGACTACAGTGGGAGAGGTCTCTCAAAGCAGACCAGTTACCTACATTCAAAGAGTTCCATGACTTCCTGGATCATCATGTTCGTGTGAGCATCGCTGCAGGAATTTCTAAAGGCAAGAATCCCACAGTGACAAAACCAGCTGAGAGCCGAAGTGATAACAAGAAGTCGTCTACTCCAGTTCACCACAGCACAGCAAAAGTGCAATGTGTTATTTGTGATAAAGAACATTTTATTCACAAGTGTGAGACTTTTCTTCAGTTAAGTGTTCCGGAGAGACAAAAATTAGTGCAAAAACATATGTTATGTTTTAATTGTTTGAGAAAAAACCATTCCAGCAAAGATTGCAAGTCACGAAATTGCTTTAAGTGCGATTCTCGTCACAATACTCTTCTGCATTACCAGAAAGAACCGGAGCAACCAGAAAGTGCTCCGCCATCGAACCCAACTGTGGTTACTCATGCTACCAGTGACAATAAAACTCTAACTAATGTTCTTTTGTCTACAGCCTTAATTCGTGTTGAGGATGCAACAGGACAATTCCATGTTTGCCGTGCACTATTAGACAATGGTTCCGGGGCAAGCATCATCTCAGAAAGCTGTGCTCAGAAACTTGGCTTACAGAAGTTTCGAATCAGCCAGCCTCTCTCTGGTCTTGGAGCAACTGCAATTGGCGTAGCCAAATCTTTGGTCAGTTTTAAACTTCAATCTTGTGTGAATAAAATGTATACTTTGAACTTGGAAGCTCTAGTACTTCCTAAGGTAACCGGATTTCAACCCCAGCAAAAAGTAGATCACAGAAACTGGTCTCACATTCAATCCTTGCCTTTAGCGGATCCTAGTTTCTACGAGCCTTCCCAAATTGATGTCTTACTAGGCAGCGATGTTTACCCTGAATTGAGAAAGGGCAGAAAAATCAGAGGTCCTGAGGGAGCTCCCTTTGCTCTTGAAACGGAACTTGGCTGGGTGTTAAGTGGAAAATATGGAAATAAACAAAGTCACCACATCACAGTGCATCATGCTCACTGTGAATTGGACTCAGCACTTCAACAATTCTGGAAAATTGAAGAAGTGTCTAAGAAAATACCACTTTCACCTGAGGAAACTACATGTGAATCATTGTTTGATTGTACTCATTCTAGAAACCCAGATGGAAGGTACGTTGTGCGACTACCTTTCAAGGCTAACGAAAAACCCATCGGAGAATCAAGAAGCATGGCTGTGCAGTGGCTTCGACAAGTGGAACGAAGATTTTCAAAAAACCCTGAACGTTTTGTTGAATACAACAATGTACTGCAAGAATATCTTGACCTTGGACACATGGAAAAGATACCTTATTCTGAATTGGAGGTTGAAAATACAGATTTTACTCCAAGTTCTATATACTACATGCCTCATCATGGAGTCTTCAAAGAGGCAAGTTCGACAACAAAACTCCGTGTTGTTTTTGACTGCTCTGCAAAGTCAACGACAGGAGTTTCATTGAACGACAACTTGATGACCGGCCCAAAGCTACAATCGGATTTGATAACTACTCTTATCAGATTTCGAACACATCCGATAGCCATCACGGCAGACATTACCAAAATGTACCGACAGTTTCTTGTGCACCGTGACCATGTCAATCTCCAACGCATAGTGTGGAGGAAATCTCTTCAAGATCCTATTGAAGACTATCGCCTTGTGACTGTCACCTTCGGAGTTTCGTCAGCTCCATACTTAGCTGTTAAGTGTTTGCAGCAACTTGCAAAAGACGAAGAAAACGAGTTTCCAAAGGCATCTGCAGTATTACTACGTGATATGTATGTCGATGACTTGATGTCAGGTGCAGAGTCAGTTTCAGAAGCCATCGCTCTCAAGGATCAACTTCTGCAGCTAACCGCCCGAGGAAAACTAGAGTTAAGGAAATGGTCCTCAAACTCATCTAAGTTCCTGAATTCCCTTCCAGAAAACCTGAGGGAAACAAATTTACCATTATCAATTGACCTTGACGAAACTGTGAAGACATTGGGTCTTCAATGGAATCCAGCAAGTGATTGTTTTAATTTTGCAGTGAAAATTCCAGAAACAACCACTACTCCAACTAAAAGATTCATTGCATCTGAAATTGCAAAAATCTTTGATCCTCTCGGATGGCTTTCTCCAGTGACAGTGAAAGCAAAACTTCTCCTCCAGGAATTATGGAAAAGCAATCTAGATTGGGATGCTTCCCTTTCACAGGAGTTAACAGTTATGTGGAAAACTTATTTAAATGATTTGCCTAATCTTTCTGTTATTAAAATAGGCAGATATCTTTCGGCTGGTATTAAAGACATCTCAAGTGAAAATGTTACCTACACCTTACATGGTTTTTGCGACTCATCTGAAGTGGCATATGCAGCATCAGTATACCTGTGCTCAGTCGACCCTGAGGGAAAAGTGACTGCAAGACTTGTAGCTGCCAAAACTAAAGTGGCACCTATAAAACAATTGACATTGCCTAGACTGGAACTGTGCGGAGCAGTACTTCTATCCAGACTGATGGTGTGTGTTCGAGATGCACTCCATTTGAAGATAGAAAAAATTCATGGATGGACTGACTCTACCATCGTTTTAGCGTGGCTTGCTTCTCCTCCTCAGCGGTGGAAGACATTTGTAGCCAACAGAATTTCTGAAATTCAAGACGTCATACCGTTTGCAAACTGGCAACACGTCAAGGGAGAGGAAAACCCAGCTGACTGCGCATCACGGGGAATCTCTCCATTAGATTTGGAAAGACACCCTCTATGGTGGAATGGACCCTCCTGGCTTTCCACAACTCAAACATTCAATACAACTGTTGAATATCTTGAAGAATGTCAAGATGCAAAATGCGAAGAGCGACAAAAGAAAATTCTGATCGCAGTTAGTGAAAGGAATCATACAATGCTGAGGAAATTTTCATCCCTCCACACTTTACTGAAAGTTACAGCTTATCGTTTCTGCTTCATCCGTTACGTTTTTGCAAAGAAACGAAATCGGCCTATTGCAGTCTCCAAGTTTTTAACAATTAGTGAAATGGACTTTGCACTGAATTACTGGATACAAGTTGTGCAGGCAGAGGCATTTCCAAAGGATATGCAAAGACTTAAATCAAGGAAAGTGTTATCTCCCAAGAGTACAATTCTTTCTCTCTCACCATACTTAGATGACACGGGTGTAATCAGAGTGGGCGGTCGCTTAAGGAATTCGTCTTTAGCAGCCGACAGAAAACACCCAATTCTACTACCGAAGAAAAATCTACTTACAGATTTAATTGTGAAGTTTTATCATAAAGTCAACTTGCATGCTGGACCCCAACTCTTATTGGCATCTCTGCAACAGAAGTACTGGATCGTTGGTGGTCGAGACTTAGTGCGGCTACATGTACGGAAATGTGTAGTTTGTGTTCGTCATCGTGCTCAAGTGTCTCAGCAATTAATGGGAGATCTCCCCAGTGCTAGAGTGACTCCTGGACGTCCTTTCATCAAAACTGGCGTCGATTATGCTGGACCTTTTGTGCTGACTACTATAAAGGGACGAGGACATAAAACATTTAAAACTTATATTTGTTTGTTTATCTGTTTAGCAACTAAAGCAATTCATCTAGAATTGGCAATGGACTTGACTACAGAAGCATTCTTGGGTGCACTCCAACGTTTCGTCTCCAGAAGGGGAAGGTGCACAGATCTCTACAGTGACTGCGGAAGTAATTTCGTTGGTGCGAATAAGGAGCTTCAGACCTTATTCCAGACATTCCACTCTCAGGACCACAACAATAAAGTGAACGACTTCTCTCTCAAGCAAGGCATTCAGTGGCACCTGAATCCACCGGCCGCCCCCCACTTCGGGGGTATCTGGGAAGCTGGAATTAAGTCAGCGAAACTCCATTTAAAGCGGATGATGGGAAATGCGACTTTCACAATTGAAGAAATGTTGACTGTCTTGGCTCAAGTCGAAGCATGTCTCAATTCTCGGCCTATCTCTGCCTTATCAAATGACCCAAGTGATTTCTCAGCGCTAACCCCTGGGCATTTCCTAATTGGGGATGCTCTAAACTCTATACCTCAACCGGATTTCACGGATACATCTGAAAATCGTCTTTCAAGATGGCAGCGGACGCAGCAAGTGTTCCAGCATTTTTGGAAAAGATGGTCAGCAGAGTATCTCACTCAACTGCAACAAAAATCAAAATGGCTCATTGCCAAGGACAACTACAAAATCGGTGATTTGGTTTTGTTAAAAGACGAAAACCTCACTCCCTTAAAGTGGAAAATGGGCAGAGTTACTGCTCTTCATCCGGGCAAGGATGATATCGTGCGTGTTGTGTCTCTCAAGACTGCCACTGGGGATTTCCAGCGGCCAATCGCAAAATTGTGTCTTTTGCCAATAGATTAATTTAGTTAAGCTATTCAATTAATTTACACCCTTTACTTTCTTTTCATTTTTTATGATTTTATGTAATTTCTTGGATTATGCTAATCCAAAGTGGGCGGAATGTTCGAGCCTATCCTTCTAGTGAGTAGCCATAGAGTTTAGAGTTTTCTTTACCGCCAATTTAATTTAAATATACTTAGCATCTTTTCACATTTTCCAATTCTCTTGGGATTCAAGTAGAAACCAACCTACCGAGCGTGTGCTCATTCTCTCATCCTCTCTGAAAACTATTCAGTACTTTTCCCTGTGCTCCAGTTAAATTAATTATAATAAATAGATTATAAAACTACATTTAACTGTTGTCCACATTTTGTACGTAATTAGGATTGGCCTATTTATTGTCACAATTCCCAAACCACCATCAATATAAAATACAGTCCACT
The DNA here is from genome assembly GCA_020352615.2 of Yoshiicerus persimilis. Taxonomy (NCBI): domain Eukaryota; kingdom Metazoa; phylum Arthropoda; class Collembola; order Entomobryomorpha; family Tomoceridae; genus Yoshiicerus; species Yoshiicerus persimilis. The sequence goes on from CM036941.2 coordinate 14,785,850, forward strand.
CACTCATAAACACCTAACACAAAACAGTGTTCGATTGCCAAGTTAAAGTTTCCTATGGTCTCACCCCTTCATTTGGTCCTTCGAGCCGGATTGCCTACAATTGGTAATTTGTTGAACTGATTAACTTTAATTTGTGGAACTTTCGTCTAACTGTTTTGTGCCTAATTGGTGAGCGTCACTCATCAATTCAAAAACTGTAAAAGTGCTATTGTGATACCAGTTCACAATGAACAGAGTTGTACGTAGAAGAAAAGGACTTGTGGGCAAAATCAACGCCCTGAAGGACATCGTGGACAAGCATCCTGTAACTCCAGTGTCAGAACGGGAAGCTCAGGATCTCCAGGATGAACTCAAAAAGCTGGTTACTCAAAATGACGGCATCTTCGACGAGATCTTGATTTTATGTAACACTGATGCGGAAATTGCCGGCCATCAGACAGTTTACGACAACGAAAATGCAAGACTTCGGGCGATCAAAGTGGACATCTTTGCCATTCTTGACACGTTCAGGTCAGCTACCACAGGTACGAGCAAAGCCAATTCTAACATTAAGCTACCAAAATTAGAATTGCAAACTTTTAACGGAGACATTCAAAAGTGGATGACATTCCGTGATTTATTTAAGTCATCAATTCATGACAATGTTACTTTGAGTGGAGCCCAGAAACTCCAATATCTGAAGACAAGTCTCCAAGGGGAGCCAGCAACCTTGTTGCAATCAATAATTGTCACAGACGACAATTATGATGAAGCCTGGAAAGTTCTCAATAACCGCTATGAGAACAAACGTGAAATCATCAAATCGCATTTGGACCGACTGTTCAGTCAACCAAACCTGCAGAAAGAAGATTCAGCTTTATTGAGAAAGCTAGTCGACACAACTGGTGAGTGTATGAGAGCACTCGACATTCTGAAGATTCCTCCTGAGCAGAAAGGAGATCTAATCGTCATTCACTCAATATCGAGAAAATTGGATACAGAATCCAGACTACAATGGGAGAGGTCTCTCAAAGCAGACCAGTTACCTACATTCAAAGAGTTCCATGACTTCCTTGATCATCATGTTCGTGTGAGCATCGCTGCAGGTATTTCTAAAGGCAAGAATCCCACAGTGACAAAACCAGCTGACAGCCGAAGTGATAACAAGAAGTCGTCTACTCCAGTTCACCACAGTACAGCAAAAGTGCAATGTGTTATTTGTGATAAAGAACATTTTATTCACAAATGTGAGACTTTTCTTCAGTTAAGTGTTCCGGAGAGACAAAAACTAGTGCAAAAACATATGTTATGTTTTAATTGTTTGAGAAAAAACCATTCCAGCAAAGATTGCAAGTCACGAAATTGCTTTAAGTGCGATTCTCGTCACAATACTCTTCTGCATTACCAGAAAGAACAGGAGCAACCAGAAATTGCTCCGCCATCGAACCCAACTGTGGTTACTCATGCTACCAGTGACAATAAAACTTTAACTAATGTTCTTTTGTCTACAGCCTTAATTCGTGTTGAGGATGCAACAGGACAATTCCATGTTTGCCGTGCACTATTAGACAATGGTTCCGGGGCAAGCATCATCTCAGAAAGCTGTGCTCAGAAACTTGGCTTGCAAAAGTATCGAATCAGCCAGCCTCTCTCTGGTCTTGGAGCAACTGCAATTGGCGTAGCCAAATCTTTGGTCAGTTTTAAACTTCAATCTTGTGTGAATAAAATGTATACTTTGAACTTGGAAGCTCTAGTACTCCCTAAGGTAACCGGATTTCAACCTCAGCAAAAAGTAGATCACAGAAACTGGTCTCACATTCAATCCTTGCCGTTAGCGGATCCGAGTTTCTACGAGCCTTCCCAAATTGATGTCTTACTAGGCAGCGACGTTTACCCTGAACTGAGAAAGGGTAGAAAAATTAGAGGTCCTGAGGGAGCTCCTTTTGCTCTTGAAACGGAACTTGGCTGGGTGCTAAGTGGAAAATATGGAACTAAACAAAGTCACCACATTACAGTGCATCATGCTCACTGCGAATTGGACTCAGCACTTCAACAATTCTGGAACATTGAAGAAGTGTCTAAGAAAATACCACTTTCACCTGAGGAAACTACATGTGAATCATTGTTTGATTGTTCTCATTCCAGAAACCCCGATGGAAGGTACGTAGTGCGACTACCTTTCAAGGCTAACGAAAAACTAATCGGAGAATCAAGAAGCATGGCTGTGCAGCGGCTTCGACAAGTGGAACGAAGATTTTCAAAAAATCCTGAACGTTTCGCTGAGTACAACAAAGTACTTCAAGAATATCTTGACCTGGGACACATGGAAAAGATACCTGAGTCTGAATTGGAGATTGAAAATGCAGAAAATTTTACTCCAAGTTCGATATACTACATGCCTCATCATGGAGTCTATAAAGAGGCAAGTTCGACAACAAAACTCCGTGTTGTTTTTGACTGCTCTGCAAAGTCAACGACAGGAGTTTCATTGAACGACAACTTGATGACCGGCCCAAAGCTACAATCGGATTTGATATCTACTCTTATCAGATTTCGAACACATCCAGTAGCCATTACAGCTGATATAACTAAGATGTACCGACAGTTTCTTGTGCACCGTGACCATATCAATCTCCAACGCATAGTGTGGAGGAAATCTCTTCAAGATCCCATTGAAGACTATCGCCTTGTAACTGTCACGTTCGGAGTATCATCAGCTCCATACTTAGCTGTGAAGTGTTTGCAGCAACTTGCAAGAGACGAAGAAACCGAATTTCCAAAGGCATCTGCAGTGTTACTACGTGATATGTATGTCGATGACTTGATGTCAGGTGCACAGTCAGTTTCAGAAGCCATCGCTCTCAAGGATCAACTTCTGCAGCTAACCGCCCGAGGAAAGTTAGAGTTAAGGAAATGGTCCTCAAACTCATCTAAGTTCCTGAATTCCCTTCCAGAAAACCTGAGGGAAACAAATTTACCATTGTCAATTGACCTTGACGAAACTGTGAAGACATTGGGTGTTTAATGGAATCCAGCAAGTGATTGTTTTAATTTTACAGTGAAAATTCCAGAAACAACCACCCCTCCAACTAAAAGATTCATTGCATCTGAAATTGCAAAAATCTTTGATCCTCTCGGATGGCTTTCTCCAGTGACGGTGAAAGCAAAACTTCTCCTCCAGGAATTATGGAAAAGCAATCTAGATTGGGACGCTCCTATTTCACAGGAGTTAACAATTATGTGGAAAACTTACTTAAATGATTTGCCTAACCTTTCTGTTATTAAAATAGGCAGATATCTTTCATCTGGTATTAAAGACATCTCTAGTGGGAATGTCACCTACAACTTACATGGATTTTGCGACTCATCTGAAGTGGCGTATGCAGCATCAGTGTACTTGTGCTCAGTCGACCCTGAAGGAAACGTGACTGCAAGACTTGTAGCTGCCAAAACTAAAGTGGCACCTGTAAAACAATTGACATTGCCTAGACTAGAACTGTGTGGAGCAGTACTTCTATCCAGACTGATGGTGTGTGTTCGAGATGCACTCCATTTGAAGATAGAAAAAATTCATTGATGGACTGACTCCACCATCGTTTTATCGTGGTTAGCTTCTCCTCCTCAGCGGTGGAAGACATTTGTAGCCAACAGAATTTCTGAAATTCAAGACGTCATTCCGTTTGAAAACTGGCAACACGTCAAGGGAGAGGAAAACCCAGCTGACTGCGCGTCACGGGGAATCTCACCCTTGGATTTGGAAAGACACCCTTTATGGTGGAATGGACCCTCCTGGCTCTCCACAACTCAAACATTCAATAAAACTGTTGAATATCTTGAAGAATGTCAAGATGCAAAGTGTGAAGAACGACAAAAGAAAATTCTGATCGCAGTTAGTGAAAGTAATCAATCAATGCTGAGAAAATTCTCATCTCTGCACACTTTACTAAAAGTTACAGCTTATCGTTTCTGCTTCATCCGTTACGTTTTTGCTAAAAAACGAAATCGGCCTATTACAGGCTCCAAGTTTTTAACAATAAGTGAAATGGACTCTGCACTCAATTACTGGATAAAAGTAGTGCAGGCAGAAGCATTTCCCAAGGATATGCAAAGACTCAAATCAAGGAAAGTGTTATCCCCCAAGAGTAAAATTCTTTCCTTCTCACCATACTTAGATGACACGGGTGTAATCAGAGTGGGCGGTCGCTTAAGGAATTCATCTTTGGCAGCCGACAGAAAACACCCTATTCTATTATCGAAGAAAAATCTACTTACAGATTTAATTGTCACCTTTTACCATAAAGTCAACTTGCACGCTGGACCCCAACTCTTATTGGCTTCTCTGCAACAGAAATACTGGATCGTTGGTGGTCGAGACTTAGTACGGCTACATGTACGAAAATGTGTAGTTTGTGTTCGTCATCGTGCTCAAGTGTCTCAGCAATTAATGGGAGATCTCCCCAGTGCTCGAGTAACTCCTGGACGTCCTTTTATCAAAACTGGCATTGATTATGCTGGCCCCTTTGTGTTGACAACTATAAAGGGACGAGGACATAAAACTTTTAAAACTTATATTTGTTTGTTTATCTGTTTAGCAACTAAAGCAATTCATCTAGAATTGGCAATGGACTTGACTACAGAAGCATTCTTGGGTGCACTCCAACGTTTCGTCTCCAGAAGGGGAAGGTGCACAGATCTCTACAGTGACTGCGGAAGTAATTTCGTTGGTGCGAATAAGGAGCTTCAGACCTTATTCCAGACATTCCACTCTCAGGACCACAACAATAAAGTAAACGACTTCTCTCTCAAGCAAGGCATTCAGTGGCACCTGAACTTACCGGCCGCCCCCCACTTCGGGGGTATCTGGGAAGCTGGAATTAAGTCAGCGAAACACCATTTAAAGCGGATGATGGGAAATGCGACTTTCACAATTGAAGAAATGTTGACTGTCTTGGCTCAAGTCGAAGCATGTCTCAATTCTCGGCCTATCTCTGCCTTATCAAATGACCCAAGTGACTTCTCAGCTCTGACGCCTGGGCATTTCCTAATTGGGGATGCTCTAAATTCTATACCTCAACCGGACTTCACGGATACATCTGAAAATCGTCTTTCAAGATGGCGGACGCAGCAAGTGTTCCAGCATTTTTGGAAAAGATGGTCAGCAGAGTATCTCACTCAGCTACAACAAAAATCAAAATGGCTCATTGCCAAGGACAATTACAAAATCGGTGATTTGGTTTTGTTAAAAGACGAAAACCTCTCTCCCCTAAAGTGGAAAATGGGCAGAGTTACTGCTCTTCATCCGGGCAAGGATGATTTCGTGCGTGTTGTGTCTCTCAAGACTGCCACTGGGGATTTCCAGCGGCCAATCGCAAAATTGTGCCTTTTGCCAATAGATTAATTTAGTTAAGCTATTCAATTAATTTACATTCTTTACTTTCTTTTCATTTCTTATGATTTTATGTAATTTCTTGGATTATGCTAATCCAAAGTGGGCGGAATGTTCGAGCCTATCCTTCTAGTGAGTTGCCATAGAGTTTAGAGTTTTCTTTACCGCCAATATATTTAAATATCCTTAGCATTTTTTCACATTTTCCCAATTCTCAATATTCAAGTAGCAATCAACCTACCGAGCGTGTGCTAATTCTCTCATCCTCTCTGAAAACTATTCAATATCATTCAGTACTTTTTCCCTGTGCTCCAGTTAAAATTAATTATAATAAATAGATTATAAAACTATTTTCAACTGTTGTCCACATTTGTACGTAATTAGGATTGGCCTATTTATTGTCACAATTCCCAAACCACCATCAATATAAAATACAGTCCACTCACTCATAAACACCTAACACAAAACAGTGTTCGATTGCCAAGTTAAAGTTTCCTATGGTCTCACCCCTTCAACGTCCACAGAGATTTTGCTTACAAATAGAAGCCAATATTTGACAAATTGCAAGTAAATACTCCCCAGTTGTATGTAGATTGTATTTGAGGCAATGTAGCCCATGGCCAAGAGCAACATAATTAATAAATTTATCGGTTGATATCTAATTTCCTTGAAGGCAAAAAGATTATGAAGTTCGTATGCCTCTTCCCTGCACAATAGTGAACTGCATCCAGACACAAAGAACAACCCGAGTATGGCTATTAGTAATTCCATAGGAAGAAGTAGCAAAATAAATATTTCCATGTAATCCAACGATCTCTTTTTGATGTTAACTTGTAAAGACTTCCTTTCAATTTCTGAAAAATAAATCAATACTGCATAACACTCAAGAGTTAAGCATTAGCTTGAAAGCGGAGAGGTTGGGGAGGGAGAAGAGGTTTATAAAATTCTGATTTTAATTGATTTTAATTTGAAATACGTGTAATCCCATTATCTTTACCAGGACTTAATTATTATATCTCCCATACTGTATTTGATGTAATAGAGATAGTCGTACTTATGAAACATTTGGTGCTTCGGTCGTAAAACATTTTCTGTATCATAAATGTATTTGAAAAAAATTAATAACACCCCTTCACGTTTTAGGATGTCTATGATGATTACATCACATATTTATTTTGCAACTGTATTCAACGACATTAAAAAAACTTATTATCATTTTAAAAACACAAAAATAAGGTACTTAAATTATAAGTGTGATGTCATTTAAATCGTCTAGTCGAGAACCTTGAATATGAGTGTCATTTAAGTTTACCTATTAGTTGTACATCAAGTTGTGTAAATTCGTTGATGATTTGAGGTGTACTATGTAGTCCCACATACAGGAACGTCATATTGCCAGCAACAGAGAAGGTTAGCAATGTAGTGAAACAGAGCAACATCATTTGACTTTGAATTGGCATTTTAGCGTCAATAATGCCGCACACCAAAAAACCAACCAAATAAATACAAAAAAGTAAATTTATTAGCGCACTGGATACCCATGTCACTCTTTTCCACTTTTTATTACAAACTTGAACTTTTTTGCCACAGCGCTGAAACGGAATTAGTCCAAGGAAATTAAATATGTCAAAATAAATGAAAATCGCTTTATAAATTAAGTCTGTAATCATGTCTGAAACTAAATCTTTGCTTTTTCGATTGTAAATATTATAACCTTACCCTAAATCGTAACCTTAACGAATGAGAAGTGTAAGCCAAAAAATAGCAGTCTTTAAGCAATTTATTTTAAAGTGAACATTTTTTAGGTTATGACAAGTTGTAGTGTGCTGGAATTGAGTGCGCTGTGCGCTGATGTTTCGGGATATTATTATAATAATACCTATATTACTTTGAACAATATTTCTCAGTGCGGAAATTATATTTAACGTGTATGTCTAAGAAGACTAATTCCAAGCTCAGAATAATCTGTGTTAGCGAAACTTGACATTTTCAAAAACGGTTCAGTAATACTTACCTTTAATTGAATTTAATTTCTTCCTAGAATTAGTACTTCAATATTGTCAATGTTGTTTTCCACAAATAATTGCAGAATTAAGTCTTATTTCCTTAAATTTTATATCATTTTAAATTTTAAATGTCAGAACATCTCTATCGCAAAACCTGTGCATATTATATTACCTTTTACCAAAGTATTGGAAACAAAATTCCATGTTTTCTCGATTTCGCGCAACCCATTAATTTTGATAAGCACTTTAAACCACACTAATAGGTACTAATACACTGACAGTTCGAAGGAGCAATTTCTTAAACATGTATTGTTCTTAAGTTGATGTTTGCACTAAAAACTTAGAAATTGTGGAATATTCTCAAATAATTACTATTTCCCTATCGTGATTTTATTAAGTAGTTATCGAAACGTTGTAATTTTTTTTACTTACTTACTTACTTACTTAAGAAACGGCTTAATTTTAAAGTCTCAAAAGAAAAGAATAAAAGACACAAATGCATTAATCATAAGAACAGATCTGTACAGTGCATCACTTATGAATGACTACACTTGTTGCACTGCATCATACCATTTTTTATTGTCTTCGCCAAAATATACCCGTACACTATGCACTGCTTTCTAGGGTATCAATATCTTTCCACGTGCTCACTTTTAGAAGGCCTAATTTCCTTTTTATTTGTATTTTGAATATCATTTTCATCATTGCTGACATTACCATTATCGGCGTCACTGCAACTGTTGTACACTTAGGTTAGTTTTTGGTTAATTTACTAATTTCAGTTCATGGTAATTTCAAGGAGCTAATATAGAGTAATAATTTAGTAGTAGTTAATTGTCAGCAGTATTAACTAATAATTATATATTAAAATGTAAGAACATCAGACATGACTGTAATTGTAGGTTTGTAAGTCTGATTTTATTACCACATAGACCAATGAAGATTATATTTTCATTAAAAACAATATTATATATTATGTTAAAATTGACTGTTTCACGAACACGGTATAGTAATTATGTAGAAAGCTAGTTTTGTAATTCCTTGCAGTTTTCATTAGGTGGCACTCTTTTCTGGATTAACATCTTAAAAATTAAGGTTTCACGAGGTACCTATATAATGTAATGAGTCTACAACTATTTACTGAAATATATCATATTGATTAATTAAGTTGATCTATATTCATAAGGCTGGGTTCGGCAAATAAAGCAGTGTTTCACTATTTTCAGGAATTTGGATTTAAAAATCAGTACGTGCTTTTGATACTTACATTTGCTTTAGAGCAGCTTTAAACTACATTATTGGTACGATTATTTTTAGATCAGCTTTAGACTATTCTGCTACGTGTACTTTCAGATCAGTATTCAAGATTAATTAAACATTAGCTAATAAAGTGCAACTGTGTACCTATATTATGCACTAGATATGAAGTCATCATATATATATTTGCAAGTACATCCAACTACTGCATTGTAATAAAACTCCTTTTCAAAACCAGATAATCTGCCACTTAGATATAGTTATTCTAGACTAATATAGGTATTCCAATAAATAATGCAAAATTCAAATACCGTATTTACCGAAATAATTCGCCCTTTACAATATTCTTCTCAAGGAGATTATTTCCGTAAATGGGATAAAAACTAAATGCAGTGAAGTTATAATTTCCCCATTCGTAATAATACCACCGCACCTTTTTTGTTTTAACAGTAGTCAAAGAAATCTGAGAAGAGGATATGTACAAAATATTTACGTATATTGTACTTACATAGTGGTAGTCAAAATTACGGCAACAAAAGGAATTTATTTCAAAGCTGGGCTACTAGAGCTATGTGAGTGGATTTCTACAGCAAGGGATGCTCAAATAATTAAATAACTAAATGAGAATTAAATCTGTATCATAAATTTAATCCCTTTGAAGGTATCTTGTTATCTAACTATATTTTTTCCCCAAAATGAATATACTTTATTTATATAAATATTATTTCGGTAAATACGATAAGCCTATAATAGGATATGTATCATTATCATTTAAAATGTCCCAAATAAGACATGTTTTTATACTAAACAATTTGTCTCCAAGTGTTTTCGAACAATTTTGATTAAATAACACAGCGTACAGTGTAAATAAAAATATGCAAATGTACAGCAGTTTTATCTTCGAACCAACCATATAATGGATATACTCAAATTATACATTGACAGAAAGTAGCATATCCATCGTCTTATCTGCAACAATTTCAAGAAAAGTGAATACTGTTGAATTTTGCATATAAAAGAATGGTCCAATCCAAAATTGCATTGCTTGGCAACTTTTGACGACCTTCCTGACAATAACATCTTTATTCCTTTTCATTTCTCCAATAAATACCAATGACTTGGTATTTACAGAAGCTAGGACAGGCATGAGAGTACGATTTCTACTGCAATGACCAGTGCACCCATGAATGGTACAGCGATATATCCTTCAAATGGCATAACTGTGTACATTTTTATGGTACAAAAATTGCATAATATATTCAGCATGGTAGCCACAAATAAAATTGGTGGTCCAAATGGGTAAACTATTAAATAGTTTACATCCAAATGGATGACTTGCAAAGCTGTGAAAACGTGGAAAGCACAGAGTGGATTTTTGTGAAAATATTGCTTTGTTTTAGCATATGCTAAGCTTTTGGACTGAGCAGAACTAATCAGTTGAAGCCAGAATATGGTAACGGAGGAGTATACGATGCCACAATGTATTATAAGAAGCACAGGAAACCACAAGTGCATCATCATTACGCAAGCGAATAGAAACCATAAAATTCGGGCAGCTAAGCAATCGATTCCGCAGATTTTAAAGAAATACACGATTGGGCTGAATGGCAATGTAGAACCACTCAGTGCAACGAAGATTCCTGATGCAGCTGCCGTTACTGTAATGCATTTTAGTGAAGTTGCCAAAATTTTGTATTCCGGAAAAGTCCAATTTTCTTGGCCATACTTTTCTGAAACAAAAATTAAACAAAAAACTTTGAAACAAAAAAAGTCAAGAGAATTTTGTTATTGGTTTCTTCTGAACTATGACGAAAAAAGTAAAGTAATATTAAAACAATTTACACAATAAAGAACTAATAAGGAACTGCGAATAAAAACTTACCACATAGCGTTCCGTCAAGTAAGTTTGATGAATTGAATGTAGAGCACAAGTGTTTTCTATTCGCCAATATTATACAATTGAAGAACTGAGATAGACTGAAGGCTAATGACGCGAGTAAAAATATGACGATATGCGGAGCAGATAGTGAAGGAGAAAAAAATTCTCTTAGCAAAACAGCAATGAAGAATATATTGTGCAGTATTCCAATGATGAAAACGGTGAACCAAAACGAAAATTTTAATTTATTTTGCAGTACAGAAAAGGTGTGTGTTTTTAAGCTGCAATCTATCGGAGCTCCCCAAAATAATTTTATGAAAATACGAACAAACAAATCATTGCTTTTCTCAAGATAATAGGCAAGAGACTGCTTCATTTAATTGGACAGAAGTAAAAGAATTCGCGCCATGCTTCAAAGAGAATCAAAAGAATTATGGAGGAGAAATATATTTAGTTATGATACTGAACTTTATGCAGTCTTTACACATTGATTTTTGTAAACTTAATCAATAAAATGTAGTTATATAAAAATTATAAAATTATTTAATTATTCATATCGTGCTGACTTTATCGTGCTGAATTACTTTAACGTTTTACGATTATTACACAGATTACAGGAATTGTAACAGTGTTTCGGATATTTTTGTGAGCGCTTCTCATTTTCTTGACATAATGGTTTTTATGATGAACACATGCAGGCTTTAATCCTTAAGGTATATTCTGTAATTTGTAGAGATATTTAAAAACTGGAGACTATTTACAAGTAAAGGATCCGTCGATTTATATTAGTAATTGAGTGAAGACAAACCAGATATATTTTTATAAAGTACACTTCAGAGCTATTGCCTGATTATAATAACAAAATTCAGATTTTGAATATTTTTAGTATTTTTCCATCACGGCACTTTTAAGTAATGTTAGCTAGTCTTCGTCAATTTGGTAATTCCACCTGACTGTTTGGCTAAAGTGCCTTTAGACGCTGCAAAGCAACACTGATATTGGAAAAGGATGTTCTACTGAAATGTGGTACCTGTATTACCTTCTGTGCTTATCGATTACATACAAGCTAAGTAAAATATTACTAAGAATTTTCTCTACTAAGCATTATGTAAAATATAACTGCAACTTAATTTAATATCCCATATCCATTACTTTGTTCACCTTCGTTGGCTTTTACTCCTCTTATACAACACAACCTTTCTTAAAAGCATTTCCTGTAATTCGGCTTTACAAATATAAATACAGTATTATTTGCAAGAATCCAACAAGTCGACTTGTTGTTGTTGGATTCTTGCAAATGAGTCCAACAAACTTCATTACAATGTCATACTTATTTATAGGCTTTCATAAATAATAAACCAGTGTTTCACTGCAGTAGCCGCACATAAGGACTTAGGATAGCCAGTCAGTTGTCAAATTCCACTATGAGCGCAACCGAATTATATATTAAGTATTGTGAGAATAGAAACCACACCCAGACAAATCAGACGAAAAAAATTAAGTGCAGGTACACAACTGGCCACCACGCACATTATTTATTCCTATCGCCGATTATCCGTCTTATTCTCTTATGTATCTAGCATTCGCCCAGTGGGTTCCATAACCACAGTTCGTAATTATATCTATGAGAACACATTTTCCCTTACAGTATTATGGGCTACATGGTCAACGTTTGTACTATTATGCTATACAAGATGTTAAATTCAATTTCTTAGGTGACCATTCGTATAAGCGCAACTACAACTTGAAAAATGGCTTAATTGAGAAATTGGCTGCTTACTTTTCAAAAAGCTACGTACAACTCGATGACCGCCGAAACACAATGAATCAGTTTTTCAATTTTGGAGGTCCTATTTTCTCCCGTTTGCTTAAAAATGTGGCTGCAACTTGTGTCACATTATGTCATCTTGTGTATGTAAATATAATATAGGTATGATAAATTAAGAACCAAAGAAAATTAAGACAGTATCTTAGTAAATCAGATTTATTAACGTTAGTATAAGAATAAATAACAAGAAAAAAGTTGGAAGTTGGGTTGCCGTGAGCTACTGTCAAGGGCTTTAGAATTGCAAAATTTTATTTCTCTAAGTTGGCCTGTTCAAAAGTTATAAGGTTCCCAGGTCAAAATCCCAAATCTGATTTTTTGGTAATGAAATTTTTGTAGGCGAAGAAATATCCATTAAAACTATTATAATATCTATTAAAAATATCTATTAATATCTTGTTGAGGCTATAAATTAAACTAGAGTGTTGGTTTTCACTTTTGTGCATTTGGAATATTCAAAAGAGTGAAAAAAATGCCTAAATTTAGTAGAAATTATGTTTAGGTAGTACTCACCTTACTTTCTCCCTATTATGAAATGTATAGACAGCCAAATTATAGAAATAATTAAGTTGATCTAATAAAACAACCAATTCTCATTTTCCTCGAAAACCGATATTTTACTAACCGCCTCTACAATGGCAATAAACCATTGTAAATGCATATAAGAAAGTAGCGGTTGAAGACATGGACATTATATGGACATTGACATGGACATGGGCATGATATGAACATGGCATGAACATACATACAGGGTTTATGCTTGTCTGAAAGATTAAGCCATGCATGTATATACAGAATGCACACGCTAGAGCAAGCTGACGCATTGTACCCACACAGAGCACACAGTAGTGTAGTAGAAGAAGAATGTTTTAAGCACAGTAGAATAGTACACGTACAGCAGCTATGCTCAATGTACATGTATTGCATTGTGTGAAAGACCAAGGAATACACGTACAGCAGCTATCCTCAATATACATGTATTGCATTGTGTGAAAGACCAAGGAATAAGCAGGGTTTATGCACAGCTATAGTGTAGTAGAAGTAGATTGGGTTAAGCACAGTCGAATTGTATGCATGGTTGTGGAGATCTCCGCTGTCCTCCTCAATGCATTGCATTTGCAGATGTATAGTGCAGTATAGCATACATAGTTATAGAACCATAGCCAAGTACATCTATTGCATTGTGTGAAAGACCAAGATGGCTACCGCGAACGCACAGACAGACAGACATCCAGACAGACAGACAGACAGACAGACAGATCAGACATTATTATAAAGTAGCTGACCGCTACTTAATAATAGGAAAATTATACATAGTAGTTTGGACAGCAAATCTGTTCATTTTTAAGCTTATTGGCTATACATCAATAACATATAGCGTATAACGTATTTTTGGGAATATAATTCTAGGATAGGCACTAATTTTATACTATCAATGGTACATTACTTTACTTGAGCAAATAATATTGAACTTGATTGCAGTAAAAGAATGCTAAAGTATAATTGTATATGTAGTAATAGTTAAAGTATATGAGAATGATATCATAAAAATTATAGGTACATGTTGTATTTATGAGACTGAGGCTGAATCAAGCTTACACTTATTGGACAGATACAATTACATTAATAACGCTGTCTGTAAGACTTGTTAAAAATGTAAGTAAAAATCCTTTATCTACATATCCAAACTCCCCAATGTACATGCAAACAGGTTTCATTCCTTTAGCAATTCTACGAATGTATGGGTCTTTGTGCTTTCGCATTTTGGTCACCAGAGCAATAGACAAGGAGTGCATGACTGAAGCTTGGTGCAGCAATAATATTTCTAAAATGAGCGTAGTAATAGCCAATGAAGGCATG
>CM036941.2:14800141-14861141 GCA_020352615.2 Yoshiicerus persimilis
GTACTTAGAGGTCCTTGAAGTGATGAAGGATGCTTTCAAAAACAGAAAATTTTTGGGGAGGAAGACAAATATTGTTTGGAGACAGTTCAATCATTAAATGTGAGTTCTTTCAACTAAAGAAGCATGAAGAGACCTTGAAAATCTTTAGAAATGCCTTATAGAAAAAGTTGAGGGAATGTCTGGGAGACGACATGAGAGTGTAGAATTGCGTCACCTAATTTAAAAAATTGAAACTGTAGTTACATCACAAGGGAAGTTGGATGACGCTGTGATACTGTAGTATGAATAGATCGTGCTAATGAAAAACTATTCTTAAATAGAACTGCAGAATTTGATTAACAAGTATAACAAGTTTTGATTTTTTGCATATGTCCTACTTCTATAAAATAAGCATGTTTAAAATTATAAATTCTTCAAAATTAATATATCTATTAGTTCTAAAAAATATTTCATAATGCTTTTTGTCATCGTAGGAATTTTAACATTTTTGAAATAAATGAATTATAAATTGTTTATTAAAATTGCAGATCAACCACCATGTTACAAAGCATTGAAGTTATTCATCAACTAATTTGGGGAAACACTAATTGCTATATTAGCTATATAACTATAATATTCAGTTCAGAATTTTATAAGGTGACTTAGGTATCTTCTTATCGTGCAGTAGAAGTGCTGAGAACCGTTCCTCAATGTGGGAGTGGCTTAAAGATATGTGTGTCGTAATAGCAAGCGAAACCAGGCCGACGCGGCGAATACGGTTAATTGATTAAGCCAGTAGTTGTCTTTTGTCTCCTCAAAGTATCCAATTCCACATTCCACCTAGTACACTTTCAAATTACAAATACAAATGTGAACTTTCTTGCGAAAAGTTAATAAAATGGATCGAAAATATCAACATAAAATTTTCCAGAATTTGGATCTAAAGGGAGCCAAAGTTTTCTCCTTATCAAAATTGTTATTTCTATTTGTGTTTGTTTCCGTCCTTCTGGATTACATAGGAGCCTTGTCTCAAGGATCTCAGCCGATATGGTTTGGAATTACGTCACCACCATCGAAATTTTATGTCGGACGAGAAAAGGAAATGAAATTATTGAAAAATTACTGGGAGGATAGCAAGACCACGAAGACTGTGTCAATTGTTGAAGTAACAGGACTCGGAGGAGTTGGAAAGACAGAATTGGTGAAAAACTACGCAAAGTCATTTTACAAAAGTGTGAAAGGTCACTGCATTTGGATCGAGGCAGAAACTACCCAGTCACTGGTGGACTCATTTCATAACTTGGCTGAGAACTTGCAAATCTCACTCATTGATAATTTGGGGAAGGAGAAAGAGTTTCAGGAAATTGTGGGCGAACTTTATCAGAAACTGTTTGGAGAAGCAGTTCTTGTTGTGTTCGACAATATTGAGAATTACGAAGTTGTGAAACCCGTTTTGGAATTGCTGATTGACTTATCTTCCACGAAATCACCAACAGTTTTGAAGCCTTTTGTTATAACGACTTCCAGACTCTTGGAAGATAAAAAGTATTCTGGAATCCAAAGCACTCGTCTAGACTTACAAGTCTTGAACCAAAAGTCAGCTGTGGAATTTTTCTTAAAGTCTCTAAGTCATCTGAATGAAGATACAATGGACGTCATAAATTTTGAACTGATCACCAGTTTGTGTCAAAGATTGCAATTCTATCCCCTCGCCATGGAACAAGCAGCAACATACATCAACCAAAAGTTAACTTTCATTGACAATTTTCACCAAGTCATCTCAAGTTACTTGTCTGAAATGGAGGAACACTCGAAGGCTTTACTAAATTACAAAGTATCTCAGTATGATCTATTGGAGAACCTTTCAAAAACAACATTCTTAACTTGGAGGATCACTTTTGATAAACTACGAGAAGAGTCTGGAGGAGTAGCCCTGGATATTATGAATGTCATTTCTTTCCTGTCCCCGGACCATATTCCAACTGAGATTGTAAAAACTGTATTGGAAAAGATGGGGAAAATTTCAAATTTAGCTCTTGAAAATAGCTTTGATTTAATTCGAAAACATTCGATGATTAATTACCCTGAAGAGAATTTACTATCAGTGCATCGATTAGTGCAAGAAGTAACAAGAATAGATTTAGAAGAACGAGGAGAATTCCGTACAACTTTGTCTGGAATTGTCAAGTGCTTGATAGATATGTTTTATGAGAAAAAAATTTCCCTGAAAGAACTTGTTCATGTTCAAACAGTTTGGCAGCATCTAAGGAGAGAGGTAGACATGATTGAAGAACATGGAGAACTTCCTTGGTGGGTAAGCAAGAAATTGTTCGATTCAGGGAAGTACAGAGATGCCTTGGCCTTCAGTAGTGAAGCAGGAGATTTTGTGGAATCGGTTTTGGGAAAGAATAATCGGTGGACATTGGATATGAAATGTTGGAAAGGAGGAGTACTGGTTGCATTGGGGGAATATTTGAAGGCCCTTGTAGTTCTTAAGGATGCTTACGAAAAAAGGAAAGTTACTTTTGGTGAGGACAACCAAATGTATTTGGATACAGCTCGATTATTAGGAGTTGTTTACCTTAGCATGAAGAATTATGAAGATGCCATGGAAGTCTTAAGAAACGCATTAGAAAAGGCTCAACAAATCCTTCAAAATGGAAAAAGATCACCTGAGCTTTTTGGAGTGTCGCTTCAGTTAATGAATGACGTTGCAGTTGTATTTAAAGAACAAGGGGAGTATGATGAAGCAGTCAACCTTTATGAAGAAGTCGTCCGATTGAAAGGACTATTGTTCGGAACCGAGGACCTTGAAACTCTTATTAGTAAAGGCAGTATTGCTAACATTAAATTAAAACTAAAAGACTTCACCGGGGCTTTAAAGATGTTCCACGAAATTCTGGAAATTCAAGAAAGGGTCTTGGAATTTGGTCATCCTCGCATTTTGGAAACTAAGTATCACATTGCTTGGACATATTTTCATTTGGGTAGACATCAAAAGAGTCTCCAGTTGGCCAATGAAGTATACGAACAACAAGTCAAAGTACTCGGACCACAGCATCCACAAACAGTCGATACAAAGAATTTGATGCAAACATTGAAAAAATCCTCGTTCAGATCAGAACTTTAAGTGATTGAAGAGTGGAACTTGATGTGCTGAATTGGGAACCTATTTTATGTAAATTTTCATTTTCTAAATTTTGGTTTACTTTTCAAGGTTTTCGTTATTTACCGAGGAAAACAATTACTTGAGATGTTTTGGGATTCTACTTCAGAATTTACCAACCAGTCTTATTAACAAGTTTTGATTTTTCCTACTTTAAAACCAAAAATAAACAAAAGTTTAAAACTACATTTCTTGGAAATTAATTAATATTACCTAATTCTAAATTTCAATTTTTTTGTCATGTCAGTCATATTCCACCAAATGAATTTTAGCATTTTTCGTTTCACTATGCAGCTTTTCATAATTTGGGCACATTGGGCAGAAAAATAAAATAACAAATGCACGAAAATTAAGCCACTTTAGAAATGCATGTCAACTCATTTTTCCTGTATCAAATTCAACACAACGCAATTATTGCAACTACCTATCTATACATTATGCATGTTTTTCTTCATGAACTAAATGAATAGTGATTTGTTTACTGGAATTGTAGATTAACCATCATTTTATAAAGCATTTATATTTCCATATTCCTTATCGTAATCAAACAACGTGTATATATTTCAATGTTCCATAAAACTACAAGATAACTTAAAAAGCATTTATAATGATATGATTATTATATATACGAACACTCGGCTCCCCACCTGGCTGTCCTGTGACATAATAAATGAAACGAGAAACCTGATGACCTTTACTACTATCGGAAAGATGCTAACTAGGAATGCTGTGTCACTCTGTCCTTCTGTGTGTCGTGTGTCTGTTCTTCTGTAAACACTATAAATCATTACCACTTTGCCTAGGATTGAATTTTGTCGTCAGTATATACCAAAGTATGCAAAATTGACATTTGGGTTTTCATGAATAATTTGCTTGCGTCGTAGAAGATTAGAAAGAGCAAATCATAAGTAAAATCAAAATGAAGCACGACTTACATTTTTTGCTTTCATTGTGTATAAAAGTTTTTATTGTCTTTACTTCAAAAGACACCAAATTTCTATTGATAGCTGCCTCAATGAATAACCATTTTAATAACCTCTGTAGATTTAAGTGTTGTCAATGCCAATCCCATGTTTATATTTAAAACTTATTTCATGCAGCGCAGTCATTTTTCTGCATTCGATATTTGCTCATTTAAAGGCAGTAAGTAGTTATATTATGCAAAAATGCAACTCACAACTGTCATATGATAAAAGGCAAACATTGTAGTGTAATACGTGAATAGTATATCGAATATAAGATACGTTCTCTGCATTCATTGAAAATACTGATAAATAGGAATTATACGTCAACAGCAGCCATTTTTAGGACCTCGCCTTGATTTTGCTCCTTTCGTACATTTACTTGAAAATACTTTGTGGTGAAATATCTAATAAAATGGGTGGAAAATATCAAAAGAAAATTCCCCAAAATTGGGATTTTATAGTAATTAACGTCTGTTCCTTATCCAAAGCGTTATCTTTATTTGTGCTGGTCTCAATACAAATTATGAAGATGTGCAACCTGTTTTGAATTTGCTGATTGACCTATATTCCAAGAAACCCCAAACAGTTTTGAAACCTTTTATTATAACGACTTCCAGACTCTTCGAAGCGAAAAAGTATTTTGGAATCCAAAGCAATCATGTAGATTTACAAGTGTTTTCCGAACAGTCGGCTGTGGAATTTTTTGCAAAATCTTTAAGTCTGAATGAAGATACAATAGACAGCATTCATGAATTGGTCACCAGATTGGGTCAACGGTTGCAATTCTTCCCCTTAGCATTGCAGCAAGCAGTATCATATATCAACCAAAAGTTAGCTTTTTCTGACGATTTCGAACAAGTTATCTCAAGTTACTTGACTGCAGTAGAGTACACTCGAAAGTTTTGCTAAATTACAAAATACCTCAATATAATGATCGACTGGAAAGCCTTTCTAAGACAACATTCTTGACCTGGAGAGTGACTTTCCATAAACTAAGAGAGGAGTCTGGAGGAGTAGCCCTGGATATCTTGAATATTATTTCTTTCTTGTCACCGGAGCATATTCCAACTGAATTTCTAAAAATCATACTGCAAAAGATGAAAAAATTGTCAAATATAGCAAATTTCGAAAGTATCCTTGATGTAATTCGAAAACATTCAATTATTAATGTTTCTGGAGGAAAATTTATACCTGTCCATAGATTGGTTCAAGAAGTAACAAGGATTGATTTAGAAGAACGAGGGGAATTCCGTTTAATATTATCTGGAATTGCGGATTGCATGAAGGAAATGTTGATAGCACACGATATATCTCAGAAAGACCTTGTTCATGCCCAAACAGTGTGGGAACATTTGGCAAATGATAAAGAATTAATGGAGAAGCATGGAGAACTTATATACCTATTGGATATGCACCAAATTATTTCATTCGGGAAAGTACAGAGATATACTGCTTTTCAGTAAGGAAGAAGGGGATTTCATGGAATACATGTTGGTAGAGCATAATCGATGGACTCTGCAATTGAAGTACTGGAAAGGAGCAGCTCTGAGTGAAGTAGGAGAATACACAAAATCCCTTGAAGTACTAAAGGATGCCTTCGAAAAACAGAAGGAGACTTTTGGGCAGGGAGACAAATATTGTTTGGGTACAGCTGGATCAATAGGAGGTGTATACTTTCGGATGAAGAATTATGAAGATGCCTTGAAAATCTATATAAATTCCATAGAAATATATGAGGCAATTTACGGAAAGGAAGTTCGAGAGGTACTTTACTTAAGAAATAGCATGGCACTAATATTTGCCGAACAAAGAAAGTTTGCCGAAGCAATGGAATTATATGAAAAAGTCTTGGAAGCTCAAGAGCGAATCTTCGGTGAATATTTTCCTGATACTCTTACTACTAAATACAACATTGCCCTACTTAAAGTTAATCTAAAATACTACAAAGAGGCCTTAATGGAGTTCCAAGAACTCTTGGAAATACGAGAAAAAATTCTTGAATTGAATCATCCTTACATTTTGGAAATTAAATATAACATTGCTGGTTTACATCATTATTTGGGACAGCACGAAGAAAGTCTCATGTTGGCCAAAGAAGTATACCAACATCAGGTCCAAATACTCGGGAAACGACATCCGCAGACAATCAAAACAGGGGACTTTATTCGGGATCTAAATAAGTATTTGTACAGGGATCTTTGAGTTAAGACAATGCGAAAGTGTGTTGTTCTGTAGTCTAGATTAGAAACTAATTTGCCATAAATTTTTCTTTTCTTTATTGTTTATTGATCATGCTTTTCCAAAAATGTTGTAATAATGTATCCATCAATTAATTAAATTTATAACCAGTTTCCTAAGTCTGACTTATACGTACTAGATAGATAAATAAGACAAACCGTTATAAAAATGTAGTTCTTACGGAAATTCAATAATTAATGAATTAATTCATTTTTCCTGTGTACCAGGGCTTTTATAACTGTTGTTGTGTCCTTTTAACATTTTTTTATTTCACAAAGGAATGTTCGTGAATTTGGACAGAAAATCAGAATAACAAATAAATACAGTAAACAAAAACACCGACTTACATTTTTTTCATCGTGCGCTTTGCAATTCATTTAGGTTCAACATGTCGAAGTTAGTGGAAAGTTTGCATCTGGTCATAATTTTAACGACTTCATGATCATGATTTTCAACAAATGTAACTTGAAATGAAAGAAATGATAGACAGCAAGTATATTTTGAGTAATTAAAGTACAATACTTTTCAAATAGAAAAATTACACAAGGAAGAAGTATCAGATATCCAAGTAGATGGAAAATTGCTCCAATTTTCATATCAAAACTAAGACTTTGAAATTGCTGTTGAGCTTGCTTTTCTTTGAATTGCGAAACAAGGGGATTGAAGTATTTAAGTTGTCGCCAAAGGTCAGGTAGCCCCATTTCATTTAATTCTTGGAAAACATGCAGAAGTTCATACCTAAAACATCCAAAAAACTGCCAAGCAAGAGGGTGGTGGTTTGCATGCTCGATTGTTTTTGCACATTTCAATAACGGGAAACTTTTTTGTAAATTGAACAGCTCTGCATCAGAAATCGACTTAAGCGTCTCCAAAAATATTTTAAGTTTCGTTTCTGAAAAACACGTTTTCATTACTTCATATTGTAATGCGGATCCACCAACTTCGGCATAATCATAATAATAAATGCTTGAATCTTCTTTGTCTGTAATACCATATTGTGCAAAAAAACTGTGGTAATAATAACTATGATTTTGGGATAGTCCAGTAAAATTGCCAATGACAGAAAGTATTTTATAATTATTTTGAATTAGTTCACGGAAATTCCTCATTATGTGTTTGTCCACGGGAGCAATAACTTCAGTTGTGATGATACTTTCGTAGTCAGTTACAAGAATATTTAACATCAAACATAAAATTCCATACAAAAGGAATTTCCTTTGGTTGTGATTTTGACGGAGAAGAATAGCAATGGCGGAAAGGAAGAAGTTACTAATAGATTCAAATGCTATTTTAGTTTTTGAAAAATAAAATAGAAGTGCATTGGCCAAAAGACAACTTGTTAACAACACTAGCCACGTACTTAGGTCCATGATGTCAACCCATATCGATAAGGACTTTTGGTGATACGTTTCTTTATTTACACAGTATAAGAATGATTTTTCTCCTGAGAAGGTTAAATAAAAAATGTAATTCCAATGGAACTGAAATAAATTTACGTATACTTTTTCCGATGAAACGTGGCCACAAAACCAATTAGTAGAAAGCTTAACTTTTTTATTTGAGTAGACAGAAGTGAAATTTAAATAGTCACCCATTATTTCGAAAAGAGGAGACATAACAAGTCCCGAAGAGCATTCTTTAAGTAATCGTCTTCTAATAAGGATGTATGGTGACGAAAAGCATTCTCTTCTCCTCTCAATATAATCCCCCATGTAAACATCTGTAGCTGAGATACTTATTTCATGAAGATTACTGTGCAACCCTTTTCTTGCGATAATTTTCTTCTGGACTTCCAATACTGCAATATCAATTTTTGCAAATTCTTTTGTAAATAGTGACACTGTTAGTACTTCAATTTCTTCCTTGGAATTGATGACCACAAAATAAATTGGATTTGTCCCAGTGAATTGTTCCACGAAATTATCTTTCATCTTATCAAAGTTATTCTTAGTGATAATTATTAGGATCTTGTCGCTTGGTCGATCTCTTCCTCGACCAAATATAATAGGGATTCCGGCAATTCCTTTTATATCCTCCTCTGATGGTTCCACAACGGTAATGACATTACAGGGCGTATTCGATAATGATGATGGGTATATTTGACTTCCCTTGTAATTCGAAAACCATTTAGTAAAATTAATAGTAGGTACAACTATTGTTCGTGGTGAGAGTATAACTTTTTCGAAAATATATTCATTCAAGTTACTTTCCATTAAAATAATGTCAGAATCACATCTTGAAAAGGTTGGCAATAGATGTTGCCCTTCTGTACCAGTAAAGTATAATATAATAAACGTAATATATCTATTATTTAACATCAAGAAATAACTAAACATTTTGCGAACCATGACCTAACTTGAAATTTGATAATAAATGAGAGGTTTCTAAACATAAAACTTAATAATGTTTACTTAATGGATTTGAACATATAACTGCAGTATAAAAATGAATTTACAACTAATAAACAAGTAAAAAATTTTCGAAATTATTACATCAGTCTACTCATACGTGATTCCACTATCCTCAATTAATATCTAACTGTCTGCCTATAATACTTGCTTTGAACAAGGATAATATATATGAATTAATGGTCAACTATTTTTGCAGAAGGGTTTGGGAGGTAAGTGAACCACTTTCGAAGGTTATTTCTCTATAATTGAAGTGATACCTAGTGTTAAAGTTAACGTGTATCATTTAATATTGGAGTAAACTTTATTTACACTTCATTTTCAATTCAAAACGGTCGCCAAGTATTGGGGTTACGAAACAAAACCAAAACATTTGCCGAATTGTTCAAGGTACAGCCATAAAATATGAGCTTTGAGTTTAGCATGGGCAAGCGTCTTATGTGGCGAAGTAGAATTTATATAAGTATACACAGTACTGACAGTACACGCCACGACGGATTTGTCGAAATAGGATTGTAAAGTAGCTTAACCTCATAATAAACTTACATAGTCTCTAACTAGCTAAGATAAATTTTCTACTATTCTGCTTGTCGATAATTGCTCCTAAGATTGAACTTCTATAGACCATCTGGAAATACAATTCAATGACTTTTCTTGTCAATCGTTGTTTTATACACACAAACACTATCTTCTTCTTTTCTTTATTACTAAGTGGAATTATTTGTCTGTTTGTATAACTATGTAAATAGTTCCAAATAGCTACATAATATTATACTATTATACGAAAGTCAGGTTTTTGAGGTATGACTACAAAATAGTGCCCCATAACATTTACCAAAACCCCCTGGAATAGCCATGCCCCCTTGACAATTTTTTTCCGATCCTGTCGAACCTCTAGTTATACTGAACTAATTATTATTCTAATCCTAAGATTTTGCATACAAAATGTATTTAATACTCATCTGTACATCTATTGTTGTGAAATAAAGTAGTTAAATGCGACCAAACTAAAAACACTGATAAAAGCTATTGACTTTATTTCGTAAAAAACTTACATATCTGGAAACACAATTAGCACACGATTTTCCACTCGAAATCGGCAGAACTGTTTTGTATTTGTATTAGATTATTCAGTTGAACTTTCTGATTTCTTCTCAGGAAGTCTTAAAAGAGGTTTATAAGCGATTCTGCGAAACATGGCAACAAACTTATCCCCATTGTTCCGAGTGACTTTCTTCCCTTCTTCGGTACTATCTTTTATCTTTGAAGCTACCACATCCTTCTCCTGAAAATAAATGCACCATACACATCAGCGAACATTCTCATTTGGTCACCTACACATGTACACAGAAAGCGAATATAATTTAATTGAAAACTAACCATCTCAGTTTCCTCGACAGGTACAAATAAAGGATGTTCCGTAAAATGCTTAACCATCCAGTCATACAAATCTTTCACATCCGTACAAATGTAAACCAGCCCCTAAAAATTATACACGGATTAGATAAATATAATCCTTAAAATGAAAATAAAAGTATTCCTATTTTTTCACTTACCCCAACAGCTAGTAAAAATGCATACTCAGCTAATAACGTGTCACTAATTATTCGCCATTTATGCTTTGCTCGCTTAAAATGAGGATCCGGATACAAGAAGAACATTTTGATTATCTGTAAATTAAAAAATGGGTTGTCGTAAGTTATTCATTTATTGAATTCATGAAATGATTACAATAAGAAAAATCGACTGAAGTAAATTACGTACGGTTCCTTTACGAAAGAAGTTGGGTAAATATTTCATAGCATTTGTTCTGACGCAGGCAATATTTGAATAACAGCCAGGATTCATTTTTCTTAATGCTACGACCCTTTCTTGCACATACTGAGATACTTTCACACGAATCTCCATTCCCAACATTAATGTCTTAGGAAACAAAGGTGACAACTCCACTATATCAAGAAATCCACTTAAATTATTAGTTTAAACCATACCGACATTTTACACAATGTCTTCGTAACAGCAATAATTAGTTATGTCATACCAAGTAAACCACCGTAACCACACCCAATATCCAAGAACTCTACGTGATCTTCGGAATCCGGAGTCAGAAAAAAATCAGGATAGTACTCACTCCAATTCATTTCATCAGGAGAAACCGGACTGCAAAATTAATTATACTTTAATTACATGTGTATCAATATGTGAATAACTACATATCAAATCGTCAAATTAAAATGTAAATAATAATCTACAGACTTACTAGTCCATTATATGGTCGCATATTGGATTGGAATGTGCTCTTTGTCTGTAATGTCTCTTCTGAGGCAGCAAACTTTTCTGCGTTTCGTCTTTTTCTTCTTTGGAGACATTTTTTCCACGTCTTTTGTCATTCTTGCTCAAATTCATCACTGGATTGCTATCTTGTAAATATTTTTTGGTTCCTCTTTAAACTTGTGTCAAGTGGTCGATCCTTTGATTCCTTTAACTAACAAACGAAACAAGAATTATAATTATTTTACTTACAATATGTTAAAAATGAATAATTTTGCTGAAAACAGAAAACAGAATTAACGGGCTATTCATTTCAATTAAATTCAGGTTTTATTCAAAAGCCAAATAACTCAGTACGCAAATATTTAAGAATGTATCTATAGTATAAAATCACTCAAAGTTTGTTAATCCATACATACAAGGTTGGTTTGCATTGTGCGTAGAGTTTGAAAGTGTACTATAAATTATATAATTTCACATTGTACATAGTGTATTAGCATTACATTATAAATAATAGCCAATTAAAGCGTTGATTGTTAGACTTTCTATCAATAAAACAGTTAAATTTAGTGTTAAAACCAAGTGCACAATTTGTTGTTCAAATAAATACAAATATTCTTAGTTAATCAAATCAAACAATGCTCTCCCAATTAATTAGGTTTGGAGCAAAGTCGTCATAATTAAGAATAAATCTTAGTGACTAACTACAGAATATTAGCAATTGTAAAGTGTGTTGAAGAATTTCTTTCCGTCGAACACGATTTTTAACCTCAGCAACCTTTCTTCATTGAGTCCTGTCCAGAAGACTTGGTAATTTGCAGAGTGGTGAAAGTCTCTGCAATAGTTGGATGAATTCCGATGAGAGAGTCAAAGTCTTCTTTGGTCGCACCTAACTTGATGCCCAGAGCATATCCTTGTGTGATTTCACCAGCATTGGGTCCAAGATAATGGAATCCTACAACACGTTCTTTTTCCGACTTGAGGCAAACTAGTTTGGCGTAGCACTGATTTTCATCCCGTTTTGGAATAGTTGTTTCCAGAGCTTGGAAATTAGAGTGATAGACTTCAATGTCCTCTGCTCCATATTTCTTGACAGCATCTTCTTCTGAGAGGCCAATGCAACCGTATTCCAAAGGAGTGAAAACAGTCGTTGGAATCTTGTCATAGTCCGTGAGTGTTGATTTTCCAGCAAAGAGACGCTTCGCCAGTAAAGTTCCAGCTTGAATAGCCACAGGTGTCAACTCCGGGCGCCCTTCAGCCACATCTCCAATAGCGTAAACATGTTTGAGGTTTGTTTGGTCCTCTTCATTGGTTAATATTTTTCCAGATCTCAAACTTGAGTTAACTCCTGCCATTCCTAAATTAAGGCCACTGGTGCAGGGGTCCCTTCCGATTGCAAATATGACAGTGTTGGCCTCCAAATCGATTTTTTCTTTGGTTTCGGTGTTCTGAATGGTAAGAATGAGTTTGGGAGGCGGTCCGTCCCCTAATTTCCGGAGAGATACAGGAATCCATTTTCTGTAGAACTTGACTCCGTGACTTTCCATGTGAGTTCCAATCATTTCTGCTATTTGCTGATCAAATCCTCTTAGTAAAATAGATCTGGCGACGACCACTACTTCTAATCCAAGTCCAGATAAGAATCCAGCACATTCCAGAGCGATGTAAGAAGCACCAATGCAAATCGTTTTTCCAGGGTTGTACGGAAGAGAAAAAATGTCATCAGACGTGATACCGAATTCTCGTGCTCCAGGAATATCCGGGTATCTTGGTCGACCACCAACAGCTACTATGTAGTTAGCAGCAGTAATTTTCTGAGTCTTCCCCTTTCGGGTTTTTGCCTCGATGGTGTGCGTATCCACGAATTTAGCTAACTCGTTTAAGTAATTTACTTTCGCTTCCATTAAAGACGTACGATAACCCCAGTTTAAGGATCCTATGTAATTCTGCACCTCTTCCACCAATTTTGACCAATCGTGATTTCTTTCTTCGGATATTTTCCATCCGAAATGAGGAGCATCCGACATGTACGTTCCAATAAGAGCAGCTTGATGCATCAGCTTCTTCGGAATGCATCCCACGTTGACACAGGTTCCTCCTAAACCCCAACTCGTCCCAATTGGAGTAGGATTAACAAAATCGCATACTGCAACTCTTTTCCCTAGTTTCGCCGCTTCCTTACTGGCCGCAAGACCCCCAGATCCACCTCCGATAACAATCAAATCGTAATCATACTTGTGAGAATCGCCTTCGGCCATTGAAGAACCAGCAGAAGATCCACTTCTTGTCTGTTCAAGTAACGCAAGCAGCTTTTTTTCTTTGTGGGCTTTGAAAGTGTCATCACATCCACCAACATGAGTACCATTGACAAAAACATTCGGCACCGTTGACATTCCAGTTCGTTTCTTCAGCATCTCCATGTACAACGATTCATTTGCCTTCGTAAATCCATCCACTTCCATTGCGTAAAACGGAACATTCAATTCCGTGAAAAGAGTTTTCACTTTTTGACAAAACGGGCACCAACTTTTGCTGAAAATCGCAACTTTGTTGTCCTTCACTATTTGATCAATACTTGCCAAAATATTCTCCGGTTTCAGAGTCGGAGGAACTTTACCAGGAGCCATATTTACAAAATTTCTCCTACAAAGTTTTCTAGAACACAAAATTATCGCCACAACCGTTCTGGAAAACTTCAAATTCAGTCGCGTAATTAAATTAAGACTATTCCTTCCGAAAACCGATTCTAAGACAACAACATCATTCAATCAAAACCACAGTTCACCTTTTAGCAATGTGTTTCTATAGTTATTGGGATTTTGGCCTACACAGGTGAGGAGAATCAATAGTTCTATCAGAAATAGCGTTTGGACATAAGTCACAGTTACTAGTATGAGTAAATTACAAATATAATATTGTTTTAATTATATTATAGCAGTAGTATTAAAATTAGGGTAAAAATATAGATAATGTGAAGTGCAAATTCTTACCTACTCAATTTAGTAATTCCGTAATTCGGTTATTCCTATTCTTTTTCCAAGAATCTATTCAAAATCTTTACATCATCATTGTAAATCCCAAAACCGACAGGTGTTGAGTATGAAACTCCCTCCTTGTATCATCTCAGCTTACATACCACGGGAAACATTGTCCCGCGAATCCGAATGCATATCTAAAAATATTGTTGTGAAGTGAAGTCCCTAAGAAGGAAATTACTGATTTTGCATTTTATTGTACCCGACAACTGCTGAAACTTTGATAAATTAAAATCTACCAGTAAAACAAAAATAAATATTGAATATCCATTTTCTCTGTTACACTGCTTAGCTTCCGCTACTGAATGGTGTATTTTTAGTATTTTACCGCTTTAATAAGCTCTGAATGATCTACTTTTGTTGACATCAGGTAATTAGCCGGTAAGATGCTATTTTTTAGTATTTTGTCGTTTTATTATCTTTACTCAAAGGATTAAGTAAGAATTTCCATTAAAAACTGAATACTTTGAACATTTGTATGTTTTAAAACTTTTTCCAGCAAGATTGTAAAAATACGGCACAGATATGTCGGCAGGTAAAGACGAATCTTCCTCGGATGAGGACTTGTATTGCCCACCATTGCCTCCTAATTTCAAAAACCCTCAGCTTTCAGAAGATAGTACCAGTTCCAGGTAATTCCAATTTCAGATTTTGTATTTTCATTATGGTATTACTAACATTATGTCTATTTTTGTATTCTGTTTGATTAATAATGAAAAGGAACAATTAATTATTTACCAGACCAACGACAAACCCACAAATCGGCCCAGTTCTTCCTCCTTCGATGCGACATTTATTGGAAAAAGCGGCAGATGAAGATACCCCCGTTGCACCTTCTGCGGATCAAATAGAATACAAGGAGGATTCAGATTCGGAGGACGAATCAGACTCAGAAATTATTGGCCCTCTGCCACCAGATCATCCTTTGGCACAACGAGCAGGTGGAAGTCTACCGAAAAGCAAAGAATCCGACAAAAAGTTAAAGCGAGAAGAATGGATGTTAGTACCACCAAAGAATAAACCTATTTCAAGTTTGGGTTTGATTCCTCGAAAGTTTTTGGCGAGAACTCCAGCTGATTCCAGACCAGAGGATCAAGACGAAGCAGAGATTGAAGAGGAGCAAGAGCGAGCTGCAATAGAACAACAAATAATTGACCAATACGATAATCAAATGGAGAAAATGAAAAATGCAGCGGCCAGTAACAGCAAAAGGGGTGGCGAAAGTTTATATGAATTACACCAAAAGGAATTGAAGAGAAAAAGAAAGGTTAGAATGGGAAATTTTGTGTTTTTATGTCATTCTGTCATATGGCTATCATACTGTCATTTCATTTTATTACTTACAATTTTCGTATTTGTACCTGTATTAATTGGTGTAATTTAGGAGGAACAAAATAAAGGACCACAAGAGCGTCGCCCTTTTGATCGGGATACTGATTTAAAAGTTTCTGGATTGTCTGGCGACGATCGTATGAAATATATTCAGAAAAGTCGTGAATTAGATACCAAGTTCACCAAGGGAAAGAGAAAGTTTTTATAAGGTTATTTTTATATTCTTAATTAAGAAACCTTTACAAAGATATAAATGTGTCAATTAAGTCAATTTACCGATAGCGTTAGCTTGTCTATAAATTCTAAATCTATCGCACTTTTTTCAAGATTATACGTTTCCGCTAAATTACGGTAATGTCGAAGTAAATTATTATTGTATAATTTCTAGTAGGAAGTTAATAAGTTGGCAACTCATGTGCATGTAAAATTCCTGAGTTAAAATAGTTTTGTATTTAGTGTATAACTAAAGAATTTTATGCAATGTTAATGTTAGGTAACAGTTCAACTCTTTGAAGATATTTTGTAATGTTTGCCTGTAACTAATGCAATTATGGTATTCTTAAAAAAATAATGGATATATTCGTATTCATTATTCATTCATTGGCTCTTTGTTTAAACAATAAGTGATATCATTAGAATAAAATATGAAAGCTAACAGAAGATTTTCTAAATTAATACAGGAAGCACATTTTTAAACATTGTTTTAGCGTCATCTTAGCTCAGTAAAGTAAGACAAACGACCGTTTTTAGTTTATTTTAGTTGATTACCAATAGCAGGAAGCAAACATATGTTACATATCAGTTAATATACACGAAGTTATTATTTGGATACAAGATTATAATAATAGTTATGACATGTACGTGTCAACGTTTTGTGTAGTAATTCTTGAATAGTAATTTCGTGATCTGGTGTAAAATTCCATAATTTTCTTCATTGCGTTATATACGGATTTTCTATATTTATGTGGTAATCACTGTTTGTACATAGGTATAATGAAAGCGGCTGATAGGGTTATCGAGCTATATGGTTTGGTTACTTTTTAAAAAGCTTTGGTTTCCACGTGAAAACTTGAAAACGTGCTGAGGAATGAGCACATAGATATTTCCGAGGTAATCAAAATTCAAGAGTACAAGTTTATGTTGTTAGGCAGGTATTCTGTAATTTTTACATAATGACCTGTCACAACCGTTATGCCTGTATTGATATTGTGGTGATCCTGTGGCCCCATTTTTTTTAAATTCCAATATCTACTATTGTGTCCGGTTGGATGGACTTGTGGATTCATTGTAACATAATATGTACATTGATAACAGAATTGTGTCATTACTTTTCACTTTTTCACTATCTGACTGTACATGGTATTGATAAAAATATTTTATTGAGAATGTAAGACTCGTATGTTATATCCAGCTTGGCTTCGGCTTTGAGGACAAAGTACACTACAGCGTAACCGACTAACCGCATATCTCTATTCCTAATTTGTTGTGTAGCACGTGACAATCAATGACAGTCGACAATGAGATAAAGAGATTATCTTGCGTAAAAAGGTCACTTAATTGCCTCAGTGTGTAACTCTGTATGAACCTACAATATGCTTTTGGTTTTCACAATCGCTGACCTATTTTCTTGTTGATACAAATTTTTGGCGTAAAGATTACCTTTAGGAAAGAATCTACTAAGGAAGAAACTGTTTCGCAATTTTTATAAAACCACAAACCACAATTTCTAACAATGGACAAATTGGAAGTTGGAAGATACAATCAAGTTCACGCATCTAGCCAGCAAAGAGATGCAAAAGAGTTATTGGCCCGCATTGTGGCTGACGGAATAGGAAAGTAAGTTGCTTTTCTCTTACAAATATTAATAAAATGCTTAATAAATGTAACTGAATTTGTGAATTTTGTACAGACAGGGCATCATTGTGGATATCGGATGTCGCAGTGGGGTTATAACTAAAATGCTGTCGCTTACAATACCACACGACCAAGTTTTTGCGTTTGATTCTAGTACGAAAATGGTTGAGTTTGCGGAGAGAAATAATAAAACCGACAGTATTCATTATTTTGTTCAACGAATTGATGCTCCTTGGAGTCAGTTGGATCCAGTGTTAAGAAATCTTGAAGGAACTGTTGACCTTGTTTGGTCTAATCGCATTCTTCACTGGGTTTGTAAAGATTTTATTTTCACGAAACTTCTATTACGTAATATTAATATGGTATGATACCGTCAATATAATAGAGGGCTTAGAGAGGTTATTGCCTTGCGATCTCAGATTGTGCATAGCAGGCAAATAACCTTCAAGATTTTCCATTATAATGCTTACAACTTGTTTACTGTAGTTCAAGGCCATTTTCTCCTTCAAAGATAATGAAAAAGTCATGTACTCAATTGTATGAATCGATTTAATTGAACAAGCCATCAAAAAATTATTCTGTCACGAAGAAAATAGTTTTGCCATTCAAAATGAAATAACTTATTTTCAAGATGACTAAAGTATATCTTTTCTTCAGTAGTTTGGCTGAATTTTTCAATGAAGCAATGTTTTGTTTACTTTTTCATTAATAAAACTATTTTTAATAGGTAAAATTCTTAATTAGGGGTAGGGAAAACAAATAAGTATTAGTAATACACAAATATTACGATTAATGCTTTTGTAATTTTGTTTTAGGTTCGAGACAAAGCAACCGCAATTTCAAATATTGCTCGTCTTATGAAGCCTGGAGGAAGACTTTATTCGAACATAACCTTAATGAGGGATATTTATGAAGGAATTTCTGACCAAGAACGGGAAGAAAGTGAAAACATTGTAAAATGTGTAACACATGAGCAGCAATTGAAGAATTGGACCAGTTACTTTCAATCCGCTGGGCTTTCCAAACAGCTTAAAATCGAATTACTCCATAAAGAGTGGACTTATGAAAGTCATAAGGATATTGAAGAGTTGTACAGTACAGTTGGACAAGCCATAGAGAATTCCACATCGAGTACGTTTACCGAAGAAGAAAAACTGAATACTATTGAGCGCATTAAAGATTTACTTACAAGAGCTTCTCAGACCAAATTCGGAGAACCAATTAGTAATTCTGTGGATCCAGATAATAAAACACTTTATTATGGACAATTTAGAATCGTCACTGTAAAGTAGAATGATAAATTGTCTCCTGTAAATTTACTTAGGTATGTGTGTAATTAGCGGGAATTATTAACGTAGGTAACACTAAGATTTAGAATACTGTATTATTATTTAATTATTGTCAATCATATGCTTTTGGTAATTAAAAGTATTTATTATTCAAAATGAAAGTAGATTTTCTCTTTGCTGAGTAGTATGCAAAAATAATTTCTGAAATAAGACTTTTGGAAACCATTTATTGGTAACAATTTTAGCAATTTTTCAATTTATTTATTAAAAATGCGTATTTTGAAATGAATAACGAAAATTTGTAGGCAATGTGCCTTTAGACTTGACTAATGAAACCTTTATCAGAATATAACTTAGTACAAATAATCGTCGTGCTCTAAAGTAAATGAAATGCATTAAGTTAAGTAACTAGTATTTTTAAACGATTATACACAATACCCTGATATAACATTAATATTAGCTATGTAGATAACATTAGTAACCCTGACCCGACTTGTCATTCAGACGTCCGTGTTACTAGGTACTTGGATTCAATGTATTAGGGTAGAAGCATTGAAAGCGCATTCCGGATTTTCACATTAGGTCATTTTTTTCCATCTGCATGTGACTGTGACTGTGTTGAAGATTGAAACATTGAAAGTAAACAGTTTATTAATCTGTTGCAGTCATACATGGGATGTGATAATGTGAGTTGCTCGCAGTTGATTTAATTCATTATATGTGCATGCGTTTTCACTTGAACTTGAAATAACACTCTACTTTACAAATAAATATGGTCAAATCTAATTCAATTTGGGTTGCTGATGTATACAGCAAAGCAAACGGACCTCAGGTACAATTCTCTCAGAATTGAATTTTGCAATTCAGATTCAGGCGCTACTCCGTAAAATACCATATCTTAAATTCTTATTTTTGCAAAATTAATTTCAATTACAAATTGTGCAGAAAAACGAAAAATTTTTGTTTTGCAAAAAACTAGTATTTGAGATACGTCGTTTTACGAAGTAACGCCTCAATTATGTTTTGTAAAAGATTTTTCATTTTAAGTAGGTCTGTAAATTAATAATCGTTTTCATCATTTGTGTAGCTCCGAGATGCTCAGGAGATCATCGACCAAATCAAGGCGGACAACTTACAAGAGTAAGCTACACTTTAGTACAATATATACTTTTAAAAATACTTTTGTGTCTTTCAAAGTGCGGCTCTAAAAATGATTTATTGCTTTAAATATTGACAGTGTGAAAATTATCGTGGATATTGGGTGCGGCAGTGGAAATGTAACGGAAATGCTTTCTGAGCAGATTAAGCATGAGAAAATATATGCAAGCGACTACGATTCTCAAATGGTTGAATACGCTAATAAAAATCATAATGATGGAACAATTGAGTACTTTACTCAAGATATTGGACTTCCGTGGGAGAAATTGGATGAGCGATTAAGGAGTCTGGAAGGAAAGGTTGACCTTATTTGGTCCAACAGAGTTCTCCACTGGGTTTCAGGTCAATTAATAATTCTCCAATCAAAATCATTAGTTTTTCACTCCTTTCAATCGTTTCTAATCCTATTTCCTAGATAAAGCAACTGCAATCAAGTCAATCGCCAGATTATTGAAAAGTTAGAATTTTATTTTTTGTTTATTCATTCATTATTTCTCCATTTTAGAAATACAATGACATTTTAACTCCTGATATATTGGAAATATTATATTATTGAATTGCATTTATTCAGAGGGCGGAAAATGTTACATCAATACGACACTTGGACGGGATATCAATGAATTTGTTAGTCAGGAGGAGCGTGAAGAAAATTCCAAGTACGTTACTTTTGAAACACATAAGGAGCAAATCGAGTTCTGGAAACATCACTTCAATAATTGCGGACTTTCAAGTGTTAATGTATGCATCAATGAAATATCATAATATGCTATATTTAGTCAATTTTATCTCATAAAAGAATATTATACTTTGCAGGTTCAGATGTTTGTCAAGGAATGGACTTTTGACACCCAGGAAAATTACTGGGGCATGGCTACGTATGTGGACCAGTTTGTGAGAAATAGAATTGCCCCTGGAGTTTCTGAAGAAGATAGGGAGAGAGTTGTGGAAATGTTTAGGACTAAAGTCTATTTGGCACAACAAACGAAATATGGAAAACGTCCAGATGAAGTTGTTGACGAAAATAACAAAACCAATTATTACGAGCAATTCCGTATTATTGGAACGAAATAAATATATTTCCATTTGTTTTTGCCAAATCATATAAGACCTTAAGCTAGACAAGCTAATTGTGAAGTTATTTAATTAGTGGTTTAGAAAAGTATACTGCTGGAATTTCACAATATCATGACAATAAGATAGTCAATAATATTCAACTTACTAATCAAAACATAAACCTTAAATTGTTTTATGAGTGTGGTAAGGAGAGCGTAAAAATTTATTGTCATTGTCTTTACCCAGATTTCATCAAGCTTGCTAAAATATTCTGTGAATTTAAAATTTATCGGGTTTCAAGGGTTGCTCAATGAATAGCGATAAGCTTTTTAGTAATTACAAAGTCTGGTTGTATATCTAGCAAATTAAAGGTTTTCCGAATTGGTACAATTCCCTATTGCTGTTGGATATGCTATTATTCTTTTAATAATTGCCTTAATGTTATCATAGAGCGCATTTAACCTTCGTTGATTTTTAGATTTCCATGTTCATGAGAAGTTTGAATGTGCCCCGACTAGTGCCCAAAATAAAATCTTGGGCACTCGTTCTGTTAATTTTCATGAAATCTCCTATTCGGAATACAAAGGGCATGCAAGAGGCTTGATATTTTCTCATGAGTCGGATTTGTGTGCGATTCTTAGAAGTAAATAATGATATAGATTTTGTGGTTGTGTTTACATCATGAGCAAGATTACCGCAAAGGGTTAGCATGGAACACCAAGTTTTACCTGCGTAAAGTACAAAACTCATTAATATTAAAACGGTGAAGGTTGGCATTTCTGAACCATGTTTCCATATTAGGAGATTAATAATCAAGAGTGCCCGCTCCACAATGAAGCTGACTGGCTGCAAAGAAACTCTTAAAGTCTCTCGAAGAATTCCCAGTAGCAACAATTCAGTTCTGTGGATGCGAACAAAGTGGGCGGGTGTTCGTAGAATTGAATGGGTCCGGTAACTTGATCTTCCGAATCTAAAATAAAATAGAGATTTAGTTTACAAATATTATTAAGTGAGGAGGGAAGGAATTTTATTCATTATCTGTCTATCTAGTTCTGCTAGTTATATAGTCATTTGAGGAAATGCATTCAGAATTCAAAGAGACAGTAAAAATAACATTAAGATTCATAAATCTTACTCCCAACAAACACTACGTTCTTACAAAGGAGTAAATATTCACAAGAGTCAATGTTGATTCATAAAATATACCTTAACTCTTCTCCAATACTTTGAATTTGGCGATACCCCAGAATACCAAGAGTCATAACGAATGCCATTACTAGATAATAACTAGTAGATAGCCAAAGTGTTCCAATCGCTCCAGCAATTGCTACTACGGTGTATTGATATTCTTCTGGCAGATGTCCATAGGGATACAGCTGTGTATCATAGACGCAAATGTAGGCTATCATAAAGCTGCAAGGTTGCGGCACACTACCCAGTGTGATTAATTGACAAGTAACCAAATCCCGGAGAGACAAGTCAATATTCTTGTTTTTGTCACAATATTTCACTGTGAATACACCAAAAATGTTGATTTAATTATGCTTTCCAGAAATGTATGCTAAATTCCGTAAAATTTCGTACCCTTACCTTCAAATTGCTTCATTAGCTCGTTCATATTGTTAAGCAATAATAAGAAGTCCTCCAAATACAAGAATAGTGTCAAATTAATACTAGATGCTATCAAGTATGCACAGAGTATTACGAAACACATTCCATAATATGCCGAATCATCCCCTGCCAATGTCAAGCGAATAAACTCAAAACTGAATATGGAAATCGAAAGAAAGGTCGTGAAGTAGTGTTTTCCCATATCGAAATATGATTCTGACTTGACAAAAATTCGTTTTTCTTTTTTATAGACTATTGGAAACGCTCCAATAATATTAGCAACTTTTATAATGATGGACAGACATTGCAAAACCTTTTGGCGATTCCTAACTGTTGACGTCATCTTCAAGAGTTTTATGTTCGATACTGCATTTCCATTCGATGAATACCTGAACAATTGCTCTCACAAAATATTATAAGTCTGTGGGATACAAGGACATGTAAAATATCCTTACAATTATTTATTTTATCTAAACCTTGCTTGCAAAACCACATTTCTCGGGAATTTACAGTTTATGGTAACCGAGATTACACTACTTCACTTACCTTGTGGAATAAAAATGAGTTTTCATGTAATAATATGTCTGGGTATACATCCAGTATATCCCGAAAATTAAGGTATAAAATTATTACATCGCCGTATTTCTTATGGAAAGATGGACTGCTAAGATTTTGCAATGATAAATATAATTAGATTCCTTTTATTGTACTACATGAAACTGCTTTCTCAATAAGCTCTGATTGCTAGTTAAATAAAAAAGGATGCCATTTAAAGGGGCTTAAAAAAGTAGGATTTTGTCTTAAAAAAGGATTTATTTAGGCTTAATAGGAAAGCAGCAGATGTGTCGTGGAATGTGGCTTAATGCAAGTATTTAATCCGTCTTAAAATATTTAAATTACATAAAAATTGCAAATTAGTCAAAATGGTAACACATTTAACCATGTATGCAAAGTCAATGAAAAATAATAGTCGGCTAACTCCTCCGGTTACCTCCTCCGGATATAAGTTTAACCTACGGCTACATCAGTAAAGCTGTAGTAGATCCACTTTTAGCCGCACAAGCTTTATTTTTTGCCTTAGCATAACATTTTTCACCGCTGCCGGATAAATCTATCTTTTTATTCATAGAAGAATATGTTTACAAATGAATTGTTTTGATATTATTGGATTGGGCATGTACACGCTGAAGAAAGCCAAGATTCTTGGTCAAAAGTTGCCTTCCAATCTGTTCGCTCAGATTTTACAAAGTCGTTAAAGGTCACTTGTTGCCATTTTTTAATCCATTAGTGGGACGCGCGATCAAAAATTTTACTGGAGCTGCACAATTGTAGCGTATGGATATTTTCATTTAGTTCAGCTCGTATTTTCGGATCACTGACTCTTAAAATTTTCTTCTAATATGTTCTGTTAACATGGGCCCAACAATTTATGCACAAGAATTCATCACTGAAGACTTCCCTAAAACTCTTGTGAAGCCTGCTGCTCTTAGTAGACAACCATCGTTTTTAAGACAATTTACCATCTTTTAAGCTTGGTCAATTAAGCCTAATTACATTTAGTGGCTGCTTTTTTCAGCTTAAGCCGGAAAAAAATGTTTTTTAAGACACAATCCTATTTTTTTAAGCCGCTTTAAAATTAACCCAATAAAAAATGGGTTACCAAAACGATATGTAAATGACAATTGTAAAATGTAAATTGATATATTGTAAAAATTATAGTATTAGTCAAGTCCATCATTTCATCATCGAAAAGTAAAAGTGCTTCTTTGGCAATTTCTTCCAATCCTTGGTGTTTCCCCGTACCGATGATTTTCCTCTCCACCTTAAAAAGTTTGCTTGCGGAATTAATTAAACGGATTTCACAATACTTTACTACGTCCATGCAAGTCTTTTTTTATTTTTCGATATCATGATATATAGTAGTCAATTTTATGTCAAAAATATACAACACGTGCGTTGACCAATTTTAGAGAAATAGAATTGCCCCTGGAGTTTCTGAATAAGAAAGGGAGACAATTGTGAAAATGTTAAGGGTTAAAGTCTACCTGGTCCAACAGACGAAATATAGAAAACCTCCAGATGAAGTTGTTGACGAAAATAACAAAACCAGTTATTACGAACAATTCCGAATTATTGGAACAAAATAAAACTGGACTACGTACTAACTCCAGTCTGTTGCTCAGCTGCTTTAATTAATGAATTATAGAAATGAATTTAATAGTTCAAACTAAAATATTGTACTACAAATATGATAATGATTTAAGGACTTCGGCCATATCGTCTAAATAAATTCAATTCAATATTGGACCGAAATAAATATTTCACATTTCTTTTTACCCATTCATATATAAGACCTTAAGGTAATGAGAAGGCGATAAGACAGATAAGCTAATTTTGTGAATTGACTTAAAGTAACGGGAGCGTAAAATTTATTGCAACTACCTTTACCTAGATTTTATCAAGTTTACGAATTTAAAATTATCATATTTCGGGGGTTGCTGCACATAGCACGATGAATAGCGATAAGCTTTCCAGTAATTACAAGGCTTGGTTGATTATATCTACCAAATTTCTAAAGTACAATTCCCTATTGCTGTTAGATATGATATTATTCTTTTAATATTAGTCTAAAGTTATCTTGGAGCGTATTTAACCTTCGACGATTTTTAGATATCCATGTTCATGAGAAGTTTGAATGTGCCTCTAGTGGTGCTTAGAACAAAATCTTGGGCACTCGTTCTGTTAATTTTCATGAAGTCTCCCACTTGGAATACAAATGGCCTGCAAGAGGCTTGATATTTTCTCATAAACCCGATTTGAGTGCGATTCTTAGAAGTAAATAATGATATAGATTTTGTTGTGGTGTTTACACCATGGGAAACATTACCGCAAAGGGTTAACAAATTACACCAAGTTTGACCTGCGGAAAGTACAAAAATCATTAATATTGAAATGATGTATGTTGGCATTTCTGAACCATTTTTCCATATTAGGAGATTGATGATCAAAATTGTCCGTTCCAAAATGAAGCTGATCGGCTGCAGAGAAATTCTTAGAGTCTCTCGAAGAATTCCCAGTAGCAACAATACAATTCTGTGAAGGCGAACAAAATGTTCGGGTGTTCGTAGAATTGAATGGGTCCAGTAGCTTGATCTTCCCAATCTAAACAAATACAGAATTGGTTTACAATTATTATTCAGTGAGGGACGCAACTTTAAGTTTATGCATTATCTGTCTGTCTGCTAGTGATTCAATTAAGGAAGCGCAATCAGAATTCAGAGAGCCAGTAAAAATAACATTGACATTCATAAACCTTACTCCAGTAAACACTATTTTCTTACAACGGAGGAAATATTCACAATAATCAATGTTGATTCATAAAATATACCTTAGCTCCTCTCCAATACTTCGAAATTGGCGATACCCCAGAATACCAGAATCATAACGAATGCCAGTGCAAGATAATAACTAGTACATTACATAGCCAAAGTGTTGTAATCGCTCCAGCAGTTGCTACTCCAGTGTATTGATATGCTTCTGGCAGATGTCCATAGGGATATATCGGTGTATCGTACGCGCAGATGTAGGCTATCATAAACCTGCAAGGCTGCGGGACACTACCCAGTGTGATGAGTTGGCAAATAACCGAATCCTTGAAAGACAAGTCAATATTCTTGTTCTTGTCACAATATTTTACTGAAAATACACCAACAATATTAATTTATTTGTGCTTCTCTAGATATTTATGATACATTCAGTAAAATTTCGCACTATTACATTCAAAATGTTTCATTTGCTGGTTGATATTGTTAAGCAATGATAAGAAGTCCTCCAAATAAAAGGATAATATGAAAGCAACATTGAAGGACAACACGTATCCACCGAGTATTACGAAACACACTACATAATATGCGGAATCGTCCCCTGCCAATGTCAAGCGAATAAATTCTAAACCGAATATGGCGATAGGGAGCAAAGAAAGAAAGGCCGTGATGTAATGTCTTCCCAAATCTAAATATGATTCTGATTTGACGAAAATTCGTTTTTCTTTCTTATAAACTACAGGAAATGCTCCAAAAATATTTGCTGCTCTTATAATGATGGACAGACATTGCAAAACATTTTGGCGATTCCTACCTGTTGACGTCATCTTCAACAGAATGTTCGATGATGAATTTCCATTCGATTAATACCTGAAACATTGCTGCCACAAAATATTATAAGGCTATGGGACACAAGGACATGTAAAATATCCCTACAATTATTTATTTATTTTATCTAAATCTGCTGGCGAAACGATATTTTCAGGAAATTTACAATTTATGCTTAACCGATATTACGCTATTTCACTTATGGTTTAAAAATGAGTTTTCATTGAATAATAATTCAGGGTGTATATCCCACAAATTAAGGGGTAGAGGTTAAGATATTGCAAGATTGCAACCGTGTATTTCTTTTGGAAAAGATGGGCTGCAGAGATTTTTAGTGATGCAATGATAAATATAATTGCACTTCTTTTACGTTTATTCGGAATAAGAATTCGGAGTAAAATTGCAGTCTTATTGTACAATGGCAAAATGTTTTCGCAATAAATTGCTCTGATTGCTGGTTAAATAAAACAATGCGTAGCGAAAGAGAATTTCCAGTGAAAAGTCATTTCTCATTACAAGAGACATTTTTTCGTCATCCACATATTTTTTTGTCACTTGTGAGATGAGATCTGTAACTGTAAATTATCTTGATGTTACGTTATTGGCAAACACGCCGGTTGAAAATGTGAGCCACAAAATTATTCAGTTTATTTATTTAGATTTCAGGAAATTACAGTGTCACACAATAAAGCGTAAAATAGATAAAACATCTATTCATATTTTCATGCAGCCATTAATTAAGAATTTAAATACTAAATAAACAAGAAAGTTTTCAGTTTTAGTCTATATTTATGCATTTTCTTTTTTGGGATGCGGCTTGACTCTTTTATTCACTAAACATTGTTAGGGAGGGGACAAAAGATGTGATCGAATAGTAGACATTATGGAAAATATGAGAATAATAAGGATCGTTCAATCATCAAGGACCAATCATCTTGACAATCGAACTTCTTATTTTCAAAGGCTGGCCTTATGAAATTGCCTTTCGAATTTATCTTTTGGTTGTATTTGTCTTTCCCAAGATTGCAAGATCTTTTCAAATGTTAGAGAGATTTACCCTTATTCGCCAATTAGAAATACTATTACTTGGAACAACATAAATAGAATCGTAAAATGTGTGAGAAGTAATGAATCTGCGAAACGGAAACAAGATTCACTCAAGAAAGCGGAAAATGATACGAATGCTTTAATGAATGAACATTACTTACAAATAAACAGGAGTAAATCTAATAATTTTTATTCAATTTGTGTTGCTAATGTGTACAATAATGCAAACGAACCTCAGCCGAGGTACAGCTTTCCCAGAATGCAAAACAGTTTGAAATTTTTTGCAAAAGTTTTGAAACCCAAAGAATAAACGATTTCTGAAAAGATCACTTCAATAATTGCGGACTTGCAAGCGTTAATGTACCCATGAACGGAAATATCATAATATATTATATTAGTCAATTTTATCTCTTTTGAGAAATAGAATTGCCCTTGGAGTTTCTGAAGAAGACAGGGAGAGAGTTATGGAAATGCTTAGGGTTCAAGTCTATCTGGCCCAACGCAACGGACGAAATAAGAAAAAGCTCCAGATGAAGTGATTAACGAAAATAACAATGCCAATTATTATGAGCAATTCCAAATTATTCGAGCGAAATAAATATTTCTCATTTCTTGCTACCTAT
The DNA here is from genome assembly GCA_020352615.2 of Yoshiicerus persimilis. Taxonomy (NCBI): domain Eukaryota; kingdom Metazoa; phylum Arthropoda; class Collembola; order Entomobryomorpha; family Tomoceridae; genus Yoshiicerus; species Yoshiicerus persimilis. The sequence continues at coordinate 14,828,322 of CM036941.2, forward strand.
TCATAAGACCTTAAGCTAAGGCAAAGTCGATTAGATAGATAAGCTAATTATTGTGAATTAATTTAATTATTGGTATAGCAAAATATACTGCTGGAATTTCATAATTTCATGTCAATATGGTAATCAATAATATTCAATATTCAACTTACCTATCAAAACCTTAAATTGTTTTATGGGGTTGGTTATAAGAACATGCAAATTTATTGCAATTATCTTTACCAAGATTATATCAAGCTTGCGAAAATATTCCGAGAATTTAAAATCGCCGTTTCAAAGATTGATGCATACGTACCGATGAATAGTGATAAGCTGGTCAATAATTACAAAGTCGGGTTGCTTTTCTGGCAAATTAAAGGCTACTTTCTGAATTTGTAAAACTGCCAATTGCTGGATATGCTATTATTCTTTTAATAATTGTCTACAGTTATCTTAGAGCGCATTTAACTTTCGTTGATTTTTAGATTTCCATATTCATGAGAAGTTTGAATGTACCCCGAGTTGTGCTTAAGATAAAATCTTGAGCACTCATTCTGTTAATTTTCATGAAATCTCCTACTTGGAATACAAATGGCCTGCAAGAGGCTTGATATTTTCTCATGAACCGGATTTGGGTACGATTCTTGGAAGTAAATAATGATATAGATTTTGTTGTGGTGTTTACATCTTGGGAAAGATTACCGCAAAGGGTTAAAAAATTACACCAAATTTGTCCTGTGTAAAGTACAAAGCCAATTAACATTAAAACGGCGAATGTAGACATTTCTGAACCATGTTTCCATACTAGGAGATTGGCAATCAAGAAAGCCCGTTCCATAATGAAGCTGATCGGCTGCACAGAAACTCTTAGAGTAAATAATGATATAGATTTTGTAGTTGTGTTTACATCATGAGCAAGATTACCGCAAAGGGTTAGCATGGAACACCAAGTTTTACCTGCGTAAAGTACAAAACTCATTAATATTAAAACGGTGAAGGTTGGCATTTCTGAACCATGTTTCCATATTAGGAGATTAATAATCAAGAGTGCCCGCTCCACAATGAAGCTGACTGGCTGCAAAGAAACTCTTAAAGTCTCTCGAAGAATTCCCAGTAGCAACAATTCAGTTCTGTGGATGCGAACAAAGTGATCGGGTGTTCGTAGAATTGAATGGGTCCGGTAATTTGATCTTCCGAATCTAATGTGAAATACAGAATTAGAGAATTATTATCATTAAGTGAGGAGGGACGAAATTTTATGCATTATCTGTCTGTCTGCTGGTGAGTAAATTGAGAAAACACATTCAGAATTCAGAGAGCCAGTAAAAATAACATTGAGATTGATAAATCCTACTCCAGCAGACACTATACTCTTACAACGGAATAAATATTGACAAGAATCAATGTTCGATTCGTAAAATATACCTGAGCTCCTCTCCAATACTTTGAAATTGGCGATAACCCAGGATACTAAGAATCATAAGGAATCCCAGTGCAAGATAGTAACTAATAGATAGCCAAAATATTCCAATTCCTCCAACAATTGCTACTCCAGTGTATTGATATTCTTCCGGCAGATGTCCATATGGAAATAACGGTGTGTCATAGTAGAAGATGTATGCTAACACAAAACTGCATGGCTGTGGGACACTGCCCAGTGTGATAAGTTGGCAAGTAACCAAATCCCGGAGAGACAAGTCAATATTCTTGTTCTTGTCACAATATTTAACTGCAAATATACCAGAAATATTAATTTATTTATGCTTTTAAAGATATTTATGCTAAACTCCGTTCAATTTCGCACTATTACCTTGAAATTGTCTCATTTGCTCGTTGATATTGTTAAGCAATAATGTGTAGTCCTCCAAATAAAAGAATAAAATCAAATTAACACAAAATGATAACAAGTTTCCACAAACCATTACGAAACACGTTCCATAATATGCGGAATCGTCCCCTGCCAAAGTCAAGCGAATAAACTCAAAACCGAATATGGCGATAGGGAGTAAAGAAAGAAAAGTCGTGAAGTAGTGTCTTCCCAAATCGAAATATGATTCTGACTTGACAAAAATTCGTCTTTCTTTTTTATAGACTACTGGAAATGCTCCAATAATATTTGCTGCTTTTATAATGATAGCCAGACATTGCAAAACTTTTTGGCGATTCCTAACTGTTGACGTCATCTTCAAAAGTTTTATGCTCGATGGTGCGTTTCCGTTCGATGAATACCTGAACAATTGCTACCACAAAATATTATAAGACTGTGGGACACAAGGACATGAAAAATATCCCTACAATTATTTATTTTATCTAAATCTGCTGGCGAAACCATATTTTCCGGGAATTTACAATTTATGCTTTATGCTTACCGAGATTACGCTGCGCTATTTTACTTACCTTATGGAATAAAAATGAGTTTTCATGTAATAATAATTCAGGGTTAATATTCAGTATATCCTAAATTAAGGGTTAAAGTTATATTTGCAGCCGAGTATTTCTATGGAAAAGATGGACTGCTAAGGTTTCAGTGATGCAATGATAAAATATAGTTACATTCCTTTTATTGTACTGTCATAAAATGCTTTCTCAATAAAGTGCTCTGATTGCTAGTGAAATAAAGAAAAGTGGGTTACGAAAAGGATATGTAAATGATATGTTTAAATTGCAAATTGATATAAGGTAAAAATTTAAGGATTAGTCAATGCCCATGATTTCATCATCGGAAGGTATAAGTACCCCAATTTCTTCCAATTCCTCACGTTGGCGTTTCCACGTACCAATGCTTTTCTTTTTAAGTGGCTTTAATTATATGAAAATATGATGAATAAAAGTGAAAATCTGCTCCAATAAAGAAAAATCTCAGAACCAGTCAAACCGTGTCCAAAATCGGAACGCTATATCCTTCATATTACTCAGCAAACGTTTCTTTAATACTTCTTTATGTCGAATTCAAATAAAATTGGACATGGTTTGACTCGATTTTGGACATGATTTGACTCAATTATGAAAGTCATAAGAATATTGAAAAACAGAGCACAGTTGGACACAAGTCTTAGGGAATTCCTACATTGAGAACGTTTACTGTAGAAGAAAAACATTGCCAAGCCGTAACATAAAGCGAGCCAGAGGGTTAAAGGGAATTAATTACCTCTTTACAGAAACTGGGCCTAAATTAATTGGTTGTCATATAAATAATGAATGCTTCCAATATCATCCAAAAAGTTAGCTTACCGCTTCATTAAGTGGGAAACACCCAAAAAGTTAGCTTACCGCTTCATAAAGTGCGAAACACCCAAAAAGTTAGCTTACCGCTTCATAAAGTGCGAAACACCCAAAAAGTTAGCTTACCGCTTCATAAAGTGGGAAACACCCAAAAAGTTAGCTTACCGCTTCATTAAGTGGGAAACACCCAAAAAGTTAGCTTACCGCTTCATAAAGTGGGAAACACCCAAAAAGTAAGCTTACCGCTTCATATGGTAAAAGACACCCAAAATATGTGTATACCGCTTCTCAAAAGTGGTCACACCCAAAAACCATATTTACACCTAAAAACCCTATTTGAGTACCTTATTGCTTATAAAGTGGAAGCGGTGTAAAATATTTTTTACTATCCCGCTAACAAACTACTAGAAGCGGTGTAAGATAATTTAGTACCCAAAACCCCATTTTCATATCTTATTGCTTATAAAGTGAGCGCGCGTTATCTCCGAAAGGGGTGGGGTGACCACGCCCATTTTAAATAGGGTTCCTAACTAGGTCGAGATGAGTCCAAATCCGAGGTTTTATCCAAATCGGTCAATGCCTTCAAGAGTTATGGTGTTCACATACGTACGTACGTACGGACAGACAACACGGCTCCATAAGAGAGCCTCTGGCTCGCTAAAACGGAATATTATTGAGCTCATTAAAGATTTACTTACAAGAGTTTCCCAGACCAATTTCGGAGAGTCAACTAATTCTTCCGTGGATCCAGCTAATAAAACGTACACTTCATTAAGGACAATTTAGAGTTGTTACTGTGAAGTAAAATGATAAATAATTGTCTTCTGTGAGTAGTCTTAGGTATTATGATTTTTTATTAATAGCCATTAGCGGGCATTATAGCTTTTTTTAAATTAAGTTTTAAAGTGTGGTATTATTAATTAATTATTGTCAATCCACTGCCTATGGTAATTAAAATATTTATGAAAGTAGACTTTTCTCTTCAATGAATAGTATGCAGAAATAATTTGAATTTCATCTACTCAATGCGCACACTATGACTGTTTCAGCAAGTAAATTTCTAAGCAGAATTTCGTATTCATTAATTTTTTTGCTTAATTCACTGCTGAGCAAAGTTAGATTGAACTTGAATTGAACTAGAATTGAATACGAATTTTGCTTATCTATTGTTGCTTAGGCAAAATGTTTTTCTCAGTCAATGGTAATCATCGTAACCATTTGGGCATTGAATACGATTTCGCAAAATTGTTATCTCAGCAACTTCATTTTCTATATTGAATGATTACCCTGTAGACTTGGAAAAGGGAACCTACATCTAAGTAGTGTAATTAGTTATTAGTTAGGGAAGACGTATTGAAAGTGCATTAAGGAGTTTCAAGTTGCCATTTATTCCGTCTGCATTAGAGGTGAAACTTTGAGAATCGCGATCAAATATTTTTTGAAGGATAGGTTCGGATCGGCTCGCTAAAATGGTTTTGGCAGACCGGATCGGATCGCTTAAATTTTTTTGATAGACCGGATGGAATCGTCAACCAAAGTAGCAGGTGAATGAATGTATGGGTAATAATATAAAACCACATATCATTTTTATTATAATGCGAATACTATAGGTATGTGAATGAGACAACGAGAGTGGAGTAGAGTGTAGCTTAGTTAGAGAAGAGTATTTTTGAGAATTAGGTATTACACATTACATATAAGACGAAGATGCAACGATAAAGCTCAAAATATTTCACTGGTTCTTCGGATTTATAATACTTTAAACCAATGTAAATAAACATGAAAAGAGGCTTTTCTGGTGTAGCTATATTTTTATTACTGTTATTTATAGTAGGCGTAATGTAATACGTAATATGCAAAACAGAAAAGTAATTAAAGTATGTAAATAAATTTTTAGGTGCTACCATCCACGTCGGATCCCAAAAGATACCCCATGCAATAAATCCTCATAGGAAAAAGTAATTTTATTCTAATTAAGCTAAAATAAATAATTCTCTCCCTTCTTATTCTTGAAAGATGTAACTTATGGTTCGCTGAAGAAGCGATAGTAATTTCCAGTAAGCTTTCCAGTAATTCAAAAGTCTTGCTGTTTATCTAGCAAAGTTTTCTGAATCTACGAAGGAAGTTGTACAATTCCCTACTGCAGGATATTATGCTATTATTTTCTCTTAGAGAGCATTTAATATTCGCTGACTTTTAGATTTCCAAATTCATGAAAAGTTTGAATGTGCCCCGAGTAGTGCTTAGAACAAAATCTTGGGCACTCGTTCTGTTAATTTTCATGAAGTCTCCAATTTGGAATACAAATGGTCTGCAAGAGGTTTGATATTTTCTCATGAACCGGATTTGGGTACGATTCTTAGAAGTAAATAACGATATAGATTTTGTTGTGGTGTTCACAAAGTGGGAAACATTGCCGCAATGGGTTAACAATTTACACCAAGGTTGACCTGTGTAAAATACAAAACTCATTAATGTTACAATGGAGAATGTTGACATTTCGGAACCATGTTTCCATATTACTAGATTGACAATCAAGATTCCGCGTTCCAAAATGAAGGAGATCGGCTGCAGAGAAACTCTTAAAGTCTCTCGAACAGTTCCCAAAAGCAACAATTCCATTCTGTGGATGCGAACAAAGTGGTCGGGTGTTCGTAGAATTGAATGGGTCCGGTAGCTTGATCTTCCGAAGCTAAAATAAAACACAGAATTAATTTGCCATTAAGTGATGGACCCAACTTTATGTATATGCATTATCTGTCTCTCTGCTGGTGAGTCAATTCAGAAAACGCATTAATTAAAAGTTAGAAAGAATTTCAACCGGTAAAATAAATGAAGTTTTCCGTTTGCACAATTATGCCTACATAAAGCAATTTCTACATAAAGCAATGAGCCCGTACGTGCAAATTAAACCACCAGTACGAACCAGTAAGCAGTAACCAGTACATTTGAAAATGGATTTTTATTGTAATCAAATTAGTCAAAATTAATTCAAAATCAAAACAAATGAAACAAGAGTTGTTTTCATAAAATATACCTGAGCTCCTCTGCAATACTTTGAATTTGACGATACCCCAGGATACCAACAATCACAAGGAGTGTCATTACTAGATAATAACTAGCGGCTAGCCAAAGTGTTCCAATTGCTCCCGCAATTGCTACTCCGGTGTACTGATATTCTTCCGGTAGATGCCCATAGGGATACAGCGATGTATCATAGACGCAGATGTAGGCCATCATCAGGCTGCAAGGCTGCGGAACAATACTCAGTGTGATAAGTTGGCAAGTAACTGAATCCTTGACAGACAAGTCAATATTCTTGTTCTTGTCACAATATTTTACTGAAAATACACCAAAAATGGTAATTTATTTGTGCTTCTCAAGATATTTATGCTAAATTCAGTAAATTTTCCCACTATTACCTTGGACATGTTCCACTATCATGTTGATATTATTCAGCCATAGTAAGACATCCTCCAAATAAAGGAATAGTATCATATAAGAACTATATGATATCAAGTATGCACCGAGTAAGACGAGACACATTCCATAATAGGCGGATTCGTCCCCTGTCAAAGTCAGGCGAATAAACTCAAAGCTGAATATGGAAATCGGGATCAAAGAAAGAAATGTCGTGAAGTAGTATTTTCCCAAATCGAAATATGATTCTGACTTGACAAAAATTTGTTTTTCTTTTTTATAGACTATTGGAAACGCTCCAATAATATTAGCAACTTTTATAATGATGAGCAGACATTGCAAAACCTTTTCGCGATTCCTACCTGTTGACGTCATATTCAAGAGTTTTATGTTCGATGCTGCATTTTCATTCGATGAATACCTAAACAATTGCTACAACAAAATATTATAAGGCTATGGGACACAAGGACATGGAAAATATCCCTACAATTATTTACTTTTATCTAAATCTGCTTGCAAAACCATATTTTCAGGAAATTTGCAATTTATGGTAACCGAGATTACACTACTTTACTTGAGGTTTAGAAATTAGTTATCATGTAATAATAATTTAGAGTGTATATCCCACAAATTAAGGGGTAGAGCTTAAGATATGCCAACCCTGTATTCCTATTGGAAAAGATGGGCTGCACAGATTTTTAGTGATGCAAAGATAAATATAATTACATTTCTTTTACTTTTATTCGGAGTAAAAATTCCGAGTAAAATTGCAATCTTATTGTACTGTGGCGAAATGTTTTCTCAATAGATTGCTCTGATTGCTAGTTAAATAAAAAATGGGGTAACAAAAAAGGATTTTCTGTGAATTGTTATTTCTTATTCCACGAGACATTTTTTCGTCATCCACATATTTTCGATATCCTTTCTGATATCTTTAAATGTAAACTATCTTGATGTCACATTATTGACAAATAAAAGCCGGTTGAAAATGTGAGCCACAAAAGGTACAATTTATTTAGTTTTCTCAAAATTACAAAGTGCTTCACAGTATGTAATTATATACATACTTTATGCATACTTACTATTATATACATATTTATAATGCAAAGGCATAATAGATATAGCGTCTATGTACATTTTCATGGAAATCATTAATTAAAAATTGAAAGGAATAAACAAGGGTTGGAAGTATGTTTTCATCTACATTTACGCAGCGGTTAAACAATTTTATTCACCAAAAGCAGTTAGGGAAGGGACAAAAGAAGTGAGTACGTAGAATCCATAATGGAAAAGATAAGGACAATAAGGATCGGTCGACCAATCTGTACAATCGAACTTCTTATTTTCAAAGGCTGACATGCCTTGTGAAATTGCCTTTCGAATTTATCCGATGGTTGTATTTGTATTTCCCAAGATTGTAAGAACTTTTCTGATGTGAGAGAGATTTTTCCGTATTCCCCAAATAGAAATACTAATACTTGATACAACATAAATAGAAATAGTAAAATATAGGTGAAAGCAGGGATAGGTAGAAAAGAGTAGGACTTGACCATATAATATTGGCAAACCACTGTCAGCGCGTATAGTTTTGTGAGCAGTAATGAATCTGCGAAACGGAAACAAGAGTCCCGCATGCGGAAAATGATACGAATACTTAAGTGAAATAATATTTATATGCTTTTTGAAATGATCGACTCCTAATCCTTCTTATTCTTATTTCTTATCCGAAGTCTTCTTATTATACGAGGGTCGTTCCTAAAAGATTGAATAATTAATTGGAAATAAGATACTTTGATTTTTGTAATGATTAATGATTTGAAAGCGGTAAAATGGATATTTTACTTTATAATGTGAAGATATTTCAGAGGTGCATCGACTGAAATATACAGAGTTACAAAGAAAAAGAATGCGAGGCTGAAACGACCCTGTCCCTGAAGTAGTGTAGAGATTACGCCTGGAATGTACTCCAAAGTGCTTCGTGACGAACAAGATGATCCATATAAATAGTGATTTATCGTGATAGTTGCTCTGCAAGGATTCGCCCAATAAAAAAAGATCTGAATAGTGGGCAGAGCAAATACTATGAAGACGGCCCCTTTAAGAAATTTTCCAGACTTCCTCCGTGTGTTCGTTGAAATCCTTTTGAATCCGCAAATCGCAATATGGAATGTCGTGGAGTAGATTTCCCAATCGAAATATGATTCTGACTTTTTGTTCTTTTTATAGACTATTGAAACGCTCCAATAATATTAGCAACTTTTATAATGATGAGTCAGACATTGCAAAACCTTTTCGCGATTCCACCTGTTGACGTCATATTCAAGAGTTTTATGTTCGATGCTGCATTTTCATTCGATGAATACCTAAACAATTGCTACAACAAAATATTATAAGGCTATGGGACACAAGGACATGGAAAATATCCCTACAATTATTTACTTTTATCTAAATCTGCTTGCAAAACCATATTTTCAGGAAATTTGCAATTTATGGTAACCGAGATTACACTACTTTACTTGAGGTTTAGAAATTAGTTATCATGTAATAATAATTTAGAGTGTATATCCCACAAATTAAGGGGTAGAGCTTAAGATATGCCAACCCTGTATTCCTATTGGAAAAGATGGGCTGCACAGATTTTTAGTGATGCAAAGATAAATATAATTACATTTCTTTTACTTTTATTCGGAGTAAAAATTCCGAGTAAAATTGCAATCTTATTGTACTGTGGCGAAATGTTTTCTCAATCGATTGCTCTGATTGCTAGTTAAATAAAAAATGGGGTAACAAAAAAGGATTTTCTGTGAATTGTTATTTCTTATTCCACGAGACATTTTTTCGTCATCCACATATTTTCGATATCCTTTCTGATATCTTTAAATGTAAACTATCTTGATGTCACATTATTGACAAATAAAAGCCGGTTGAAAATGTGAGCCACAAAAGGTACAATTTATTTAGTTTTCTCAAAATTACAAAGTGCTTCACAGTATGTAATTATATACATACTTTATGCATACTTACTATTATATACATATTTATAATGCAAAGGCATAATAGATATAGCGTCTATGTACATTTTCATGGAAATCATTAATTAAAAATTGAAAGGAATAAACAAGGGTTGGAAGTATGTTTTCATCTACATTTACGCAGCGGTTAAACAATTATTTATTCACCAAAAGCAGTTAGGGAAGGGACAAAAGAAGTGAGCACGTAGAATCCATAATGGAAAAGATAAGGACAATAAGGATCGGTCGACCAATCTGTACAATCGAACTTCTTATTTTCAAAGGCTGACATGCCTTGTGAAATTGCCTTTCGAATTTATCCGATGGTTGTATTTGTATTTCCCAAGATTGTAAGAACTTTTCTGATGTGAGAGAGATTTTTCCGTATTCCCCAAATAGAAATACTAATACTTGATACAACATAAATAGAAATAGTAAAATATAGGTGAAAGCAGGGATAGGTAGAAAAGAGTAGGACTTGACCATATAATATTGGCAAACTACTGTCAGCGCGTAGAGTTTTGTGAGCAGTAATGAATCTGCGAAACGGAAACAAGAATCACGCATTATGCGGAAAATGATACGAATACTTTGATAAATTCTCGGAATTACGTGCTTCTCTCGTCGCAGTCTTCTTATTATACGAGGGTCGTTCCTAAAAGATTGAATAATTAATTGAAAATGAGATACTTTGATTTTTGTACATTAGAAATGATTTGAAAGCGGTAAAATGGATATTTTACTTCATAATATGAAGATATTTCAGAGGTGCGTCGACTGAAACATACAGGGTTACAAAGAAAAAGAATGCGAGGCTGAAACGACCCTGTCCCTGAAGTAGTGTAAGGATTGCGCCTGGAATGTACTCTAAAGTGCTTCGTGACGAACAAGTGGACCCATATAAATACTGATTTACTGGGATAGTTGCTCTACAAGGTTTTACCCAATAGAAAAAGACTTGAGTAGTCGGCAGAGCAAATATTATGAAAATGGCCCCTTTAAGAAACTTAACAGACTTTCTCCGTGTGTTCGTTGAAATCCTTTTGAATACTGAAATCGGTATATCAAAATGACTTATAATTAATCGTTCGTCTTAACATTTGACATTTTCGTCTTTTTCGGTTGAATATTTCGTCTTTTGAATTTTACACATTAAATGGTAAGACGAAAAATTCAAAAGACGAAATATTCAACCGAAAAAGACGAAAATGTCAAATGTTAAGACGAACGATTAAATACCACCCTATCAAAATTATTGCAAAAGTTTTATAAGTTATTTGCATAAATTTGCGAACATCCTTAAATATGTAAAACTAAAATAGTACAAGATAAAAATATGCCCATTACTTTTCAAGTTATCCAGTTCCAAAACAGAATTGACTAATGCCAGAACTTCATTTGGTTCGGTGATAGCGATTAGATGGAAAAGAATGAGGATTAGATTTCCAGCGAGAAGTACTATTTCAGGATTACTGTGATTACTCTCGCAGCATGCAAATAACAACATTTTGTACATCGGGGCTCCATATTGAGGAATTTGCAGTAAAAATACTGCGAAGAACAAAACTTTTCTCCATATCGAGGTTGCAAGTTGTAAGTTATTGTTTTCTGTATTCCAAGAAAAGGGAATGAACTTCCAAAAGGATGCCAACCTTACGATGATTGAATACAATTGAATTTGGGGGGAAAGTGTTGAATACTTTTCAAATGCTTCTTTAACTTTTTCCAACATTCTTTTTAATTAAAAAGTATGGTAGAAATGTTTTTGCAATCCCTAAACCGTTGGGTAAAAAATACAACGAAATAACGAAGTTCCGATAAACCGAATTTAGTTTTTGCTTTTGCGTTTTGGGAAACAATGTAATTGTGGTATAATTCCTGTTTCTAATTAATATTCTCTCAGGCAAGAATTGTGCAAATAAGTATTTCGGTTTCACCTAAAGTCCTGTAATGTAATGTGGCTTTTCTATAACACTTTAATTTGATTACTGCTTGGCCTGGAAATTACAAATAAAACATTCTTAAAAATTATATATTATTGCCAGAAACCGAAATACAGAGGAATGACAACAGAGCGACAAACGAAATGCACTGCCTTATCCGAAACATGCCCATGGAAATGTTTTAAAATCAATATACAATTATAGTTATTGCTTATGTTCTCCGAACAAAACGTTTCCAACTTGAAAACTAAATTTACTTCCTCCTCCTCTAAATACGCTGTGAAAATATGATCTTCAAAAGGCTGCAATTTATTTCCCACATACTGCTAAAATTGTTAGCTTTTTCGAATAGTATGCTTGCTTCCGCAACTACTTTTGAGTCAAACTGCATTTGTGATCACTAAAAACGGGAATCAACAACGACTAACTCATAGCACAACACACCTTTAAGTCTTGAATTTGCCCGTGGCTTCTTAGACAATAAAGTAATTAGGATAAAATCACTTTCTAATACAGGTACTCTCAGTTTATACGAGTTATAAAAATGTAAAATATTCCGTCTACGCCCAAGTCATGTTATAACTGCGTAACGGATGTTTTCCAAAGAAAAATATCAAGCTATATTTTCAATAAGCTCAAGTGGGCAATAGTATACGTATATATAATTTCTTTCAATAAGCTTAAATGGGCAAAAGTATACGTGACTATGATTTCTGCGAAGTAGACTTATACTCTTTAAAAATGTCGTGAAAGTTGGCAAGACGTAAACATATCCAAAGAATTACTTTAAAATCAATATGGAATTACATTTGTGATAAACACGGTAGTCAGAGAGGAAACAAACAATAATATTATTCCACAAGAATTACAAAACCATTCAATGATTTACTTCCAATGATTCAGCAATAACTTAAACAAATGTAAACCAGTGCAGCACTGGGAATAATTAAGTATCGTCCGAAATATATTTTAAGTGAGTAAATAAAGTTGGGCAATCTTAGTACATGGTACCGTCATAGTGTATGGGAGGATGCATTTAGGCAGTTCAAGCACTGATGCGGTATACCTACTTAAATTCTGATATGAGATAGAAAACTTAAAAAAAGAAAACTGTTGTAATGGATCAGTTTGTTGGAAAATATTATCAAATAATATTTCGGGAAAACCAGAGGTCAAAGGATAGATTACGAGCTAGGCGTCAAGTGAGTTTAAGGATGTTTGTCTAATTGGCTGGCTACCATAAATGCTATGTATGCTTGGTTAGTTTTGTAATATGCATTGGAAAATGTAATAATAACTTAGTTCTGAGGCATGTGCGATGTGCTTCGTGTTTTGGGTTTCCATGTAGATGTGTTCCAAGTTGGAAGCCATTAGCTCAGTCTGTTCTTAACTTATTCACAGGACAGAAGGACGGACAGACTGACAAGGGCATTAGTACAAAGTATCTGTCTATACTTTATAATACATTATAGTACATAGGGTGTATAGTAAGGTGTAATTCAATAAATTTATTCAGTTTTACTTACAGAATTAAGTGTTTTCTACAATACGTATACAATACTATGCCTTACTATAGTCGCTTAAAAGTACATGTCCAAATATTTAATATACGACTACACTGTTGAAGAAACATTATATATTAACATATCAGGATTTCCAGAAAAATCTCATAGGGCCCATTAATTTTGTGGCGTATTAAACAACGAAATTGTTTCCATGTTTTGATTGAGTAAATCATTAATTAGGGAATGTTAGGGAAAGGACAAAAGAAGTGTGCACGTTGTGTCAAACATGGAATAGATGAGGACAATAAGGATCGGTCTACCGATACTGACAACTGAATTTCTTATTTTCAGAGGTTTGCATGCCTGGTGGCTCTTCTTTTCGAAGTCATCCGATGGTAGTATTTGTCTTTGCCAAGACAGTAAAAAGCCTTCTGATGTGCGAGGAATTTTCCCGTATTCCCCAATTAGGAATACTAATATTTGATACAACATATATAGAAACAGTAAAACGTGGATGAATGCAGGGATAGGCAGAAAAGAGTAGGACTTGACCATATAATATTGGACTAATACTGTCAACGCGTAAATTTTTGAGAGAAGTATTGACTCTGCGAAACGGAAACAGGAATCATGCATTCTGAAAATGATACGAATGCTTTGATAAATTCGGGGAATTATGTGCGCCTCTCGGCGAAGTCTTCTTATTACATCTGGGTCTTTTCTAAAACAGTAAATAATTATTTGAAAGCTATTTTCGGTTTTTGTACATACGGAATGAATTGAAGGAGTTAAAAATGTGTATTTTACCTCATTATATGAAGATATTCCAAGGGTGCATCAACCGAAATGTACAGGGTTACATAGATAAAGCATCCGAGACAGTAACGACCTTGTCCCTGAAGTAGTGCAAGGATTGCACCTGGAATGTTCTCTAAAGTGCTTCGTGACGAACAAGATGATCCATATAAGTACTGATTTAAGTCCGCTGTGCAAGGATTCGCCCAATAAAAAAATATTTCAGTAATGGGTAGAACAAATACTATAAAGACGGCCCCTTTAATAAACTTTGCAGACTTCCTCCGAGTGTTGGTTGAAATATTTTTGAATACTGAAATTAATATAAGAATAGGGTTGCATGAATTTTTTACATTACTTGCATGAATAAATTGGAAATACTATTTATAGATTATAAAATTTCAAACTTAGAATAAAGCAATTTTAGGAATAAATAATGGCTTTTACGTTCTATGTTATTCAGTTCCAGAACGGAATTGGTCAATGTTAGCACTTCTTGTGTTTTAGTGAGAACGATAAAATGAAAAAGAATGAGGTTTAATGCTAGGATGAAGGACACGACGAGAAGCACTACTTCAGGATTACTGTGATTACTCTTGTTGCATAGAAATAAAATCATGTTGAACAACGGGTTAACATATTGAGAAAGTTGTAATAAAAATACTGCGAAGAACAAAGCTCTTTTCCATATTGAAGTTGTAAGTTGCAAGTTATTGTTTTCTGCATTCCAAGAAAAGGGAATGAACTTCCAAAAAGATGTCAACCTTACGATGATTGAATACAATCGAATTTGTGGGGAAAGTATTGAATAGTTTTTAAATGCTTCTTTAACTTTTTCCAGCACAATTGTTTTTCTAACTGACAAGTATTTCACAAACTTATTTGCCATGCCTAACATGCTGAGTGAATAAACAACGGAATAATGAAATCCCGAAAACCCGAATTTTCTTTAGCTTTAGCGTTTTGGGAAACAAAGTAATTTGTTCTTCAAGGCTTCTAGTATCAGTACTCTCAAGCTACAAGAGATGTGTAGACAGTAATTCGTCCTCACCAATAGTCATGTAATGTGACACTTACCTAGCAATTTATGTGTTTACTGGTTGGGTGTGCAATTAAAAATTTAAAAACCCCAAAATTATATTATTTCGTAAACGGAAATGGAGAACAAACACAATAGAATAATATACGAAATAGACTGTCCTATTTAAATTGGTAATGCGAAAATTGGCGATACGTACACGTTGCACTGGAATTGGTTTAAAATCTATAGACAATTATAGTTATTGTTTTTGTGTTCACAGTCAAAGCAGACCAGAGCGCTTCCAACTTGAAAACCTGAATGTTCCTTCACCGCTAAATACGCTGTGAAAGTATGACCCTGAAAAGAGTACAACTTGTTCCCCACATTCTACTTAAAATCTTTAGCTTTCTACAATAGTATATTCTATAAAAGCGGGAATATCAACTACGACTCAGTCATGCCCCAGTACACCTTTAAGCCTTAAATTTTCCCTTAGCTTCTTAAGCAATAAAGTAATTAACGTAAAACCACTTTCTGGTATAAGAACTCTCAGTTTATGTGAGCTATGTAAATGTAAAATATTCCGTCCACACCCAAGTCATGTTATAGTCACGCTTATGTATAAATTTTATCGCTTAATGTTTGGCTTTCCAAATAAAAATATCAAGCTATATTATTATTTGCAATAAGCGCAAGTGGATAGCAGTGAACGCAACAATAATTTCTACGAAGTAGACGTACGCTTTAAAAATGTTGCGAAAGTTGTCAATACGTAAACACATCCAAGGAATAACTTTAAAATCAATATGCAATTACATTTGTGGTAAACACGGCAGTCGGATAGGAAACAAACAGTAATATTATCCCATAAGAAATACAGTAACAGTAACATTCAATGATTTACTTCCAATGATTCAGCAATAACTTAAATGTAAACCAGTGCAGCACTGAGCATAACTAAGTATCGTCCGAAATTTAGGTGAACAAAGTTGTTTACTTGAGTGTGCAAATTGAACAATCTAACTACATAGGGCCGTTATAGCTAGTATATGTTATGATTCACTTAAGCAGTTCAAACAATGATGCGGTATAATTGAATTCTGATATGAGATAGAAAACTTAAAGAAAGAAAACTGTTCTAATGGATTTGCTTGCTGGAAAATCTTATCAAATAATATTTCGGGAAAGCCAGAGGTCAAAGGATAGATTAAAGCTATGCGTCAAGTGAGTTTAAAGATGTTTGTCCAATTGACTAGCTAACATGAATGCTATGTATGGTATGGTTAGTTTTGTAATATGCATTGGGAAAATGTTGTAACTTAGTTCTGAGGCATGTACTTTGTATTTCCTGGTAGATGTGTTCTAATTTGGAAGCATTAGCTCAGCCCATTCTTTACTTATTCACAGGGCAGAAGGATGGACAGACTGACACGGGTGTTATCAGAAAGTATCTACCAATACTCTATGGTGCATTATAGTGCAAGACGTATATGTAGTAAGGTGTACACTAAATATGAGGCCCATTAATTTTGTCGCATATTAGACAACGAAGTTACTTTCATTTATTTCTTGAGTAAATCATTAGGGAATGTTTGGCTATGTTAGGGAAGGGACAAAAGAAGTGTGCACGTTGTATCAAATATGGAAAAGATGAGGACAATAAGGATCGGTCTGCCGATACTGACAATTGAGTTTCTTATTTTCAGAGGTTTGCATGCCTTGTGACTCTTCTCTTCGAATGTATCCGTTGGTTTTATTTGTCTTTGCCAAGATAATAAAAAGCCTTCTGATATGCGAGGAATTTTCCCGTATTCCCCAAATAGAAATATTAATATTTGATACAACATATATAGAAACAGTAGAACGTAAGTGAATGCAGGGATAGGTAGAAAAGAGTAGGACTTGACCATATAATATTGGGCTAGTGCAGTCAACGCGTACAGTTTTGAGAGAAGTAAGGACTCTGCGAAACGGAAACAAGAATCATGCATTTGGAAAATGATACGAATGCTTTGATAAATTCGTGGAATTATGTGCACATCTCGGCGAAGTCTTCGTATTACATGTGGGTCGTTTCTAAAAGATTGCAAAATTATTTTGAAATGAGACATTAGTTTTGTAAGCACTCGGAATGAATGAATGCGGTTTACCTCATTATATGAAGATATGTTAGGGGTACATCAACTGAAATATACAGGGTTACGACAATGAAGAATACGAGGCTGAAGCGCCCCTGTGCCTGAAGTACATTTAAAATTGCACCTGGAATGTGCCATACGGCGTTCCGTGACGAACAAGATGTTCCGTATAGATACTGATTTAATGTTACTCTACAAGGGTTTGCCCAATAGAAAAAGATTTGAGTAGTGGACAGACCAAATATTATGAATATGGCCCCTTTAAGAAATTTTCCAGACTTCCTCCTTGTGTTTGTAGAAATACTTTTGAATACTGAAATCAATGTAAGAAAAGGTTTCAAGAATTTTTTAACTTATTTGCATGAATAAATTGGAAAAAATATTTATAGACTATAAAATTTAAAATAATGCGATATTAGGAATAAATAATAACTTTTACGTTCTAAATTATGAAGTTCCAGAACGGAATTGACCAACTTTAGAAAATCTGTTGGTTTGGTGATGACGATAAAATGAAAAAGAATGAGGATTAGATTTCCGACGAGATCCGCCAAGAGAAGTAATGCTTCAGGATTACTGTGATTACTCTTGTTGCATAGAAATAAAATTATTCTGAACAAAGGGTTAACATATTGAGAAAGTTGTGATAAAAGGACTGCGAAGAACAAAGCTCTTTTCCATTTTGAAGTTGTAAGTTGCAAGTTATTGTTTTCTGCATTCCAAGAAAAGGGAATGAACTTCCAAAAGGATGCCAACCTTACGATAATTGAATACAATCTAATTTGTGGGGAAAGTTTTGAATAGTTTTTAAATGCTTCTTTAACTTTTTCCAACATGATTTGTTTTCCAATTGAAATGTATTGTGTAAACTTGTTTGCCATTCCAAACCTGTTGAGTGAATAAGCAGCGAAATAAAATTCCGATACACTAAATTTTGTTTATGTTTTTGCGATTTCGGAAACGAAGTAATTGGTAAAATTACAGTAGTTCTACTAATATCAGTACTCTCAGGCTGCAAGTGTAAATAAGTATTTCGTCTCCTCCCTTAAACGCTGCACTGGATTTGTTTTACAATCGATGTACAATTAAGTTATCGATTTTGTGTTTACAGGCAAAGCAGAACAAAACTCTTCAAACTTGAAAACTGAATGTACCTTCTCCTCCTTAAAATACGCTGTGAAAATATGATCCTCAAACGGGTAAAATTTATTTCACACATTCTGCACAAAATCTTTAGCCTTTTCCAATATAGTAATAATAGCTTCTATAACTAATTTTTAGGCAAACTGCATTTGTGATCACTAAAAACGGGAATGAACAACGAAGTTGTAAATTTGCCCCTAGCTCCTTAAGCAATAAAGTAATTAGGATAAAACCAGTTTCTAATACAAGTACTCTCAGTTTATGTAAGTAATGCAAATGTAAAATAATATTCCGTCCACACCCAAGTCATGTTATAGTTACACTTATATAGCAATGTAATTGCTTAATGTTTAGCTTTCCAAATAAAAATATCAAGCTATATTATTATTTTCAATAGCAGAAGTGTACAACAGTGTACCAAATTTCTACGAAGTAGACTACTTACTTCTAAAGAAAATGTCGTGAAAGTTTTGAACACGTAAACAAATCCAAGGAATACTTTAAAATCAATATGCAAATACAATTGTGACGGCAGTCAGACAGGAAACAAACAATAATATCATTCCCTAAGAAATACCATAACACCCAATAATGTAGTATATTACTGTCCAAATAGGTTCTTTGGTACACGTTTTAAGAAATAGCATAGGTTTTCTATGAAACATTCTTAGTCCATTAATGTTCTTTTTATTCTAACGCATAATACGCATACTTTATGAAAGTTTTTCCTGCACTACAAATTAAGATATCGTCCTATTATTATTGATTGAGAAAATCATCTGCTGAATGCGACTCCTTGTACAGGAAGATGAATAATTAAAAGATTGTATGGTACAACTACCGCACTTAAAAATAAAGAGTGTTTGCTAAACAAAAATCGTCATGTTCCATAAGAATAATAAATTTATCATAAAGTAGTATTACATTTATGGTGGAATAAAGTTATCGTTAAATTCAATTGTAGGTAGGTATTGATGAATACATTTATTGTGTAGAGATATACATTATAATTAGGTATGTGATATGTGACTATCCAAGAAGTATAGGTATCTACAAATGAAAACATGAAAAGTCAATGTTATTCCACAGGTAAAGCATCTAACCTTGAATTTGTGAATATGCACCTTAATTATTATTATTCTCTCCGTAGAGCTATCCACTTAGATTTGGGTGTTTGAAACTACAATCTTCGTCAACTACAGAGGCGTAGAATAGAAGCGACAGAGAGGTATCATGAGATAAAGAATTAACTTTTGTAAGCGATGTCGCAAAGCAACCAAAATCCACATAATGATATGCACAAAGATTAATTCCGTAGTAATTTACCAAGAACGCTAAAGTTCTTAATGAAAAAAGAAAAGCAATCTGCGTGGTTATTGCTACAACCTTCTAAAGTTTAATTTCATTTCTGTCCTAAGTTGATCTTCGGTCCTTGAAGAACAAAAGTACAAACTTACATTTCTACTTTGCAATCAACTCTGCCAAGTTGATCATAATTCATTCTCTGCCAAGAATGAATTTGAATGACTTCTCTACCAAGAAATCATTAGTTCTCTGCCAAGAACTCTTAGAATTCTCCTCCAAGAATTCTTTAGTTCTCTACCAAGAACTCTAATTGATGTGTATAGATGAGTAGAAAAGTAGAATTAAATATTTTATGAGATTTAATTTGTAACCTTAGGTTTTCGATGATTCTTCCCCATGGCTAACGGTTTATGTAAACAGTAAAGTTGAATTCTGTTACAGTTAAAGTATTTTCGTCTTTTATTTCATTGCACGAAAGTCAAGACAAGTTTTCCAATTGAAGACAAGAATAGGAATGATGGATTTACAAAAATGTGTAACTAAAATTACTTGGTCTTAATCTTTAGTGGTCACTTCCTTGTGATTTTAACACAGTAGTGTTAGTAATCAACGAATAAAGGGTATGTCACCAAAGATAAAAATGTGTACACACACAATTAACTAAGTACATACAAAGCAATAATGTATTATCTCCCAGACAATTTGGCTTCAGACCAAATCATTCTACAACGTTTGCAATGGTAGCATTAATAGACATACTATTTAAAAATCTTGGCGAGGGTAACATCAGTATGGTTCTTACACTAGACATAGCTAAGGCCTTTGATAAAGTAAATTCAGAAATACTTCTCCAAAAACTAAAATGGTACAACATTGATACGAAGTGGTTTAAATCATACTTAGAGAATCGATCCCAATATGTACATGTCTCTGATACACACAACTCTAATGCTAAGGTCGCAAATAGCCCCGGTTGCATAATTAAAAATAACTGCTCTGAAATTAAACCTATTTTAACCTCAGTACCTCAAGGAAGTATACTAGGACCATTATTATTTTTATTAATGATAAATGACTTGCCACTAATTGTAAAACATACAACTATATTCTTATTTGCAGACGACAACTTTCTAGTAGCCTCAGGCCTGCCCTGTAAGTCAAATGATATACTTAATTCATTAAAAAATGATTTCGAGTCTATTCAGAACTGGATGCATGAAAACAAAATGTCCTTAAATGTAGACAAAACCGAATTACTTGTAGTAGGAAAAAAGTCTGTATTAGAAAAGTTACCCAGCATTACGCTAAAATTAGGGAATGCAGAAATAAAACCCGTTGATAAAATTAAGATACTAGGTTTAATAATAGATAAACATTTAACGTGGGTTGACCATATAAAAGCCTTTATAAGTAAGTGCAATAATACTATACGATCATTGTATCCTTTACAAAATATGCTAAGTCAATGCAACCGTAAAATAGTAATTAATGCATATATCTTTCCAATTATAAGATATATGAATGTGATATGGGGTACTGCAGCGCAAACTGCGTTAAAAATGGTAGAAAATGTTGTCCGTCGAGCAGGCAGATTTGTTCTTGGGCTGCAGAAATACGATAGTGTAAGACTTGAGTTAACATTGTCCTTAAAGTGGTTTCTTCCTACATATCTTTACAAATATGAATTACTTAAAGTAGTCTATTTAATGCTAAGTAAAACTTGTCCTGATTATTTTATTAATTATCTAGATGTAAGTAATTATTCAGTCAGAAAAACTAGAAATACAACTACCAATTATGTATCAATACCTAACAATCAAAATATGTACATGAAACGATCCTTTAATTCTCAATCTTGTATAGAGTGGTGTGCAATTCCTGACGATTTAAAGACTATTGTGAACTATAACAAATTTTGTAAAACATTAAAAACATTTTTTCTTCTTAAGCAAGAAGATAGTTGTAATTTACCTATAGCTGAAAATGTTTGTGACTATTCGTGTATTCTCTCTGTTGTACAGGATATGGACCATTAATAATAGTTATGTTAAATAATGCTGTGCTCTCTTAAACGTAGACAAATGGAACAAGAAAAATTACGGTGTAACAATTGTATTGTGTGAACTTTTTAGTGATAAATAAAAGATTGGTGGTGGAATTGCTCCCATTTGGGGGAAACCATCAATAATTGTTAATAATAATAATAAAGATAAGTTCTGAGTCAAGGTTATGTAAGGGATCTGAGGGTCAGTTTTATTGCACTAGTTCTGTGCACTCAGCTTTTCCTTTCTATAAGATGGTATTTGATTCTTTATAAGGTTTTAAGGTTATATAGTATTATATGGTGACTTGGGATAAAAGTCTTCTCTGTCCCTTTCTACTAATTACTTATTTGTACTTATTATTATTTTGTATAAATAATTGGCGTGTAACAGTTATCGTTCGTTATCAAGATCAATAAACAATGGCACTACAGTTACAGTTGGCTATGGGTTCAGTTTTGAATTCAATTTGGGACTTTAGAATCTTTTTGTGCGGGCTATAATTGTACTTCTACCATTTTTAGATCATATCAATAATTTTAATAATTTTGGAAAGTCTATAATTTCCACGGACCATTGTAGATTGTAGATATGTGATAACATATAAGTACATTTAAAAGGTAAATCAAAACTGCCTCAAATTTCAAATCAATGGATCTCAATTTTGTGGGGGCCACAATTTTCTTAAGTCGCAGAAATCCGCTATTATCTTGAACGTTGGTGTCTGAAGTTGCGATTATGAGATAATAAGTCAGCTGTCAAAATATTTGTTACAGAAAGATATACTATATTTCCCATTTTCACAAAATTAAGTGGTAGTGTAATACAGAAGTTTGGAGAATATATAGATACATGATATATTAAGTACTTTTACGCAGTTATCACCATTTAATGCATGTATATTTAATGTATTCAATCAAATGCAAATATTCTTGTTTTGCTTGTTAACAATTTAATTATGTCATTAAAAGCTGTTAGGGAAAGGACAAAAGAAGTGAGCACGTTGTATCAAACATGGAATAGATGAGTACAATAAGGATCGGTTTGTCAATATTGACAATTGAGTTTCTTATTTTCAGAGGCTTGCACGCCTGGTGGCTCTTCTTTTCGAATTTATCCGAAGGTTGTATTTGTTTGTCCCAAGATAGTAAAAAGTCTTCTGATGTGAGAGGAATTTTTCCGTATTCCCCGAATAGGAATACTAATATTTGATACAACATATATGCAAACAGTAAAACGTAGATGAACGCACGGAACGGCAAAATAGAGTAGGATTTGACCATATAATATTGGACTATTACTGTCAACGCGTACATTTTTGAGAGAAGTAGTGACTCTGCGAAACGGAAACAAGAATCATGCATTTGGAAAATGATACGAATGCTTTGATAAATTCGTGGAATTATGTGCACATCTCGGCGAAGTCTTCGTATTACATGTGGGTCGTTACTAAAGATTGAATAATTATTTGAAAGCAATTTTTTGCTTTTTGTACATACGGAATGAATTGAAGGCGGTAAAAAAGGGTATTTTACCTCATTATATGAAGATATTCCAAAGGTGCATCAACTGAAATATAAAGTGTTACAAAGAAAAAGAATGCGAGGCAGAGACGACCCTGTCCCTGAAGTAGTTTAAGGATTGCACCTGGAATGAACTCAAAGGTGCTCCGTGACGAACAAGACGATCCATATAAATATGTATTTAATACCATAATTACTCTGCAAGGATTAACCCAATAAAAAAAGAGATCAGAAATGGGTAGAGCAAATACTATGAAGACGGCCCCTTTAAGAAACTTTCCAGACTTCCTCCGATTATTGGTTGAAATATTTTTGAATACTGCAATAAATATAAGAATAGGGTTGCATGAATTTTTACGTTACTTGCATGAATAAATTAAAAATAATATTTCTAGGTTATAAAATTTCAAACGTAGAATAATGCAATATTAGGTATAAATAATGACTTTTACGTTCTAAATTATGAAGTTCCAGAACGGAATTGGCCAATGTTAGAACTTCTTTTGGTTTGGTGATCACGATAAAGTGAAAAAGAATGAGGATTAATTTTGCGATGAAGGACCCGACGAGAAGAAGTGCTTCAGGATTACTGTGATTACTCTTGTTGCATAGAAATAAAATTATTTTGAACAACGGGTTAACATATTGAGCAAGTTGCGATGGAAGGACAGCGAAGAACAAAGCTCTTTTCCATATCGAAGTTGTAATTTGCAAGTTATTGTTTTCTGCATTCCAAGAAAAGGGAATGAACTTCCAAAATGATGCCAACCTTACTATGATTGAATACAATCTAATTTGTGGGGAAAGTGCTGAATAGTTATTAAATGCTTCTTTAACTTTTTCCAGCATAATTTTTCTAATTGAAATGTATTGTGCAAACTTGTTTGTCATTCCCTAAACTGTTGCGTGAATAAACAACGAAATAATGAAATTCCGAAACAGAATTTAGTTTTCCCTTTGTTTTGAAAAAATGTAATTAGTATAAATCCAGTTCTAATCTTCTAATATCCGTACTCTCGGGCTACAATGATTGTTTAGACAGTATTCCGTCTCACCTCCCGCTCCCCTTATAAGTCATGTAATGTGACAGTTGTATAGCAAATTATTTGTTTCCTATTTGGCTTTGCAAATACAAATATTAAAAAAGAATTGAATATTATTGTCATAAATGATAAAGGAGAAAAAACACAATAGAACAGCAAACGAAGTAGACTCTGCTATTTAGAGACGTAGTAAAAAGAAAATTCACAATGCGTACAAATTACACAAGAACATGCCTGCTTAAAATTGCTTAAAAATCAATACACAATAATTATTATTATAATTAGTTACCAAAGTAATTGTTTTTGTTTTTACGAGCAAAGTAGAACAAAATCACTGTAACTTGAAAAACTGTGTTTCACCTCTATATATATGCCGTGAAAACGAGATCCACAAAAGGGGGCACTTTGTTTCCCACATTCTACATAACTTTTTTAGCCTTTTCCAATAGTATAATTTGCAAATGATTTTGAGACAAACTGCATTTTGCGATAACTAAAAACGGTGTGAGGAATCAATAGCGACTGCCCCAAAACACCTATAGCTTTTAAATTTGACCTTGGCTTCTTGGCAATTAGGATTAAACCAGTTCTAGTGTAAGTACTCTCAGTTTATGTGAGTAATGCAAATGTAAAATATTCCATCCACACCCAAGTCATGTAATAATTTCACTCTTATAGCAATTTAATTGCTAATGTTTAGTTTTCCAAATAAATATACCAAGCTAAAGCTATAATATTATTATTTTCAATAGCAGAAGTGTACAGCAGTGTAGCACTGCTATATGTATGTTAATGTTGATGTTAGTGTAATGTTAATGTGTGTCTGTTTTGGGAGAGCAGCAGCCAACTGTGTTGCAAGTGCTGATTCTGTCCAGTTAACTTTGTTCTTACAGATGTAATTTGATGACATGTCAATAAACGCAATATCAATATCAATAATTTCAAGGAAGTAGACTTCCTTCTAAAGAAAGTGTCGTGAAAGTTGGTAATGCGTAAACAAATCCAAGGTAATCCTTTAAAATTAATATGCAAATGCAATTACATTTGTGACGGCAGTCAGACAGGAAACAAACAATACATATTCCCTAAGACATACCATTACATTCAATAATTTAGTTTCAATGGTTCAGTGATAAATTAAACAGATATGAACCAGTGCAACACTGAGCATAGCTAACTATTGTCCGAAATATAGGGGAACAAAGTTATTTCAGTGTGTAAATTGGACAACATAAGTACATGGGGCTGTCATAGTATATTGTAGGGTTCATTTAGACAGCTCAAACTCTGATGTTCTGATATGAGATAGAAATCATAAAACGAATGAAACTGTTCTAGTAATGCGCGATTCTGTTGGAATATATTATCAAAATAATATTTCGGGAAAACCAGATGTCGAAGGATAGATTGAAACTATGAGTGAAATGAGTAGGAGGGTGTTTGTTCGGACGGGTTAACTTAAATACTATGTTTTATTGCCACCCTTTGTATAGTGCAGGGTGTATAATGGTAAGGTGGAATTCCATAATTTATACAACTTTACTTACAGAATTGTGTGTTTTATATATTCCTTATACACTTACCAATGCTATAAAGCCTTATAGTATACCTGGGTAGGATATTATTGCCCAAATAGGTTCTTTGGTGCACATTTTAAGAAACACTCTTAGGTTTTCTAAGAAACACTCGTAGTCCATTAATGATGCTTTTATTCTAACGCATAGTAGGCATACTTTATGAAAATTGTTGCTCATTATGAATTTAGGGCGTTTGGAACATTTATGAACCTGAACCGTCAAGATTCGCCTAATAACGTCTTTTGCGTTTCCTGGTAAGATAGAACTTTATTAGCTATATGATGATTAAAATATTTATTAGCTTACCAAAAACCTTCGACAGTACGCCTAACTGATAGAATATTCTGTATCTCCTATTACAGCTTTCTTATAGTACTAACTGACTCCTTTTGAACCAGGTACGAAAAGAAAAGCAGAATATACAATGAGCCTTCAAGACTCCAAAGTCAATAGTACATTGGTTGCCATTTACAGTAGTTACGAAACAATAGCAAAAATAACCCACTATCCTAAGTAGGTAGGTTATGTATGTATGTTTATTTCATGAATGATCTTAGGCAGTTGAGAACTGAATTTACAACCAGAAAATACATTAGGTTAACAGATTGAAAGAGTGGACAGCATACAATATTGTAGAACTACTTATAACTAAGTTTCTCAGCCATTGCCATTTAGTTCACCATTCTTATACATTTCATTGATTACTTTTACAATTGTCGGTATAGTTGAAAATTCATACCTCTTTTTAATTCTTGTGCTCAGTGGTTTCAACAATACTTTATTGTTGTTTCTAGTGTGTTTCTAGTGATTATAAAGTCTCGTCACTTCAGACACGCTATTTGCAAGAAGTCGAACTGAAATGAAAGCATTACACGCATTACAATTCACATTCAAGTTAGTCACAAATTGGTAAAGTAGAACTCGGATATGTGACGATTAAATAATGAGTGTACCAAAAACATTTGATGATCTTTTAGCTAAAAGAATATTCTTGTAAATCTTTGTCCATGCTTTAGCATTAGGTGATTCCATTTGTATTAATCACGAAAAGAAATGCGGAACAATATGGGGGCCGTATAACAGTAACAACAATATAACAGGCTTCAATATGCATAACTAATAGTGTCAATAATTCTTTTAACATTTTGTTATATAAGAAAGAAACCAATTCTGCGTTTGTTGAATGTTTACTAGTATGCCCTATAAATACACAGAAAGACTCCCAATCGAAAGTTTGTTGGTAGGCATTCACCATAATTTCTGACCAACACATCTTTAAATCTTCACCATCTATACTACGTGTATTAGAATCTCAAACTGTCGGAATTGTCTTTTCCAAATTACTGAGTCTTAAAGTGGGAAAGGTCATTTATACGGGGTTTTGCTTTTATGTCTGCGGTCTGCCTTAAGAATTCACCCTACTGTCATTCTCAGTCAAAAGCCGATTCCATTTATTCTATGTTCAAGTTAATTCTATGAAATGCAATTCAAACATATTCTTGTAAGTAATACTACGTTTTCGTAAGGTACTAACTGGAACTTTTGTATTCTTCATGATGAAAGCAATACATTTCGTATTGTGCATTATTAACACATTACGCATAACATAATACGCATTAAATAGAGGAAAACTTACATCATTACAAAGGCAAATGCATTTTTCATTATTTGGAATATTGCATGGATATTGTAGAGTAATAATAATTGCATAACATAACATAAGATTGTTATTAATAGTGAATTATTAGCTATTTTATTTTTTATTATATCTTTTTTTAAATTCTACGGTTAATTCTTCAAAAATATTATGCATTGAATTAGTAGCGGTTTAATGGTGTTTAATGCAATGGCAGGATTTCAGAACTGCTGATTGGACATTAGGTGGCAGCAATGCATACAGACTCTTGAAATGCTTGAATGTACCTCGACTAATGGCTAATACAAAATTCGGAGCACTCTTCTTGATGTAATTCAATATGAAAGACAAAAGGTCTACAAGAAAAGGGGTTTTATATTTTTTAATGTATACAATGTGTCCTAGCTTGCTTCAACGCGAACAGTGGTACAGACTTTGCAATGCTGTTTACAGTCTTGCAGTTTACACTATATTTCCCATTTTCACAGAATTACATGGTAGTGTAATACAGAGGTGTAGACAATAGATATATTTTATTATATATTATTAATCTTATATTGTGTACTTTTACGCAGTTATCCTTATCACAATTTGACGCATGCATATTAAATATATTCAATCAAATACAAATATTCTTGTTTTGCTTGTTAACAATTTAATTAAGTCACTAAAAGCTGTTAGGGAAGGGACAAAAGAAGTGTGCACGTTGTATCAAACATGGAATGGATGAGTACAATATATAAGGATCGGTTTGCCGATATTGACCATTGAGGTGCTTATTTTCAGAGGTTTGCATGCCTGGTGGCTCTTCTTTTCGAATTTATCCATTGGTTGTATTTGTTTGTCCCAAGACAGTAAAAAGTCTTCTGATGTGAGAGGAATTTTCCCGTATTCGCCAAATAGAAACACTAATATTTGATACATCATAAATACAAATATCAAAATATAGGTGAATGCAGGGATGGGTAGAACACAGTAGGACTTGACCATGTAATATTGGCCTATTACTGTCACCGCGTACATTTTTGAGAGAAGCAATGAATCTGCGAAACGGAAGCAAGAATCATGCATTTGGAAAATGATACGAATGCTTTGATAAATTCTTGGAATTATGTGCTTCTTTTGGCGAAGTCTTCGTATTATATGTGGGTCGTTTCTAAAAATTGAATAATTATTTGAAAATGTGATCGTATCGATCTTATCGATCGGCTTGTCGTTTATTCGGAACAATTTAAAAGCGATAAAAATGGTATTTTACCTCATTATATGAAGATATTTCAGGGGTGCATCAACTGAAATATACAGGGTTACAACAATAAAGAATACGAAGCTGAAGCGGCCTTGACCCTGAAGTAGACTTAAGATTGAGGCTGGAATGTACTCTAAATTGCTCCGTGACGAACAGGACGATCCATATAAATACTGATTTAATGCGATAACTGCTCTGCAAGGGTCTGCCCAATAGAAAAAGAATCGAGTAATGGGCAGAGCAAATATTACGAATATGGCCCCTTTAAGAAACTTTCCAGACTTCCTCCGAGTATTCGTTGAAATATTTTTGAATACTGAAATAAATATGAGAATAGAGTTGCATGAAGTTTATAAATTATTTGCATGAATAAGCTCGAAATAGTAATTTGATTACTATATAATTTCAAACTATTATACTAATAATTTTAGGAATAAATAATGACTTTTACGTTCTAAGTTATGCAGTTCCAAAACGGAATTGGCCAATGTTAGAACTTCTTTTGGTTTAGTGATAACGATAAAATGAAAAAGAATGAGGATTAAATTTCCGATGAAGGACCCTACGAGAAGTACTATTTCGGGATTACTGTGATTATTCTTGTGGCATAGAAGTGAAATTATTTTGAACAACGGGTTAACATATTGAGCAAGTTGCAATAGAAGGACTGCGAAGAACAATACTCTTTTCCATATCGAAGTTGTCAGTTGCAAGTTACTGTTTTCTGCATTCCAAGAAAAGGGAATGAATTTCCAAAAGGATACCACTCTGACGATGATTGAATACAATCGAATTTGTGGGGAAAGTTTTGAATAGTTTTTAAATACTTCTTTAACATTTTCCAGCACTTTTATTTTTCTAATTGAAAAGTATTTCATTGTACAAACTTTTTGGCCATCCCTAATCTGATGAGTGAATAAATTAACGAAATAATGAAATTCCAAAACAGAGAATTTAGTTTTGCCTTTGTTTTGCAAAAAAGTAATTAGAATAAATCTAGTTCTGATATCGGTACTCTCAGGCTTCAATTATTGATTAGAGAGTATTTCCCCCTCAACTCCCCTTATAAGTCATGTAATGCGACAGTTGTATAGCAAATTATTTCTTTCCTATTCGGCTTTGCAATTGAAATAATAAAAAATCCTAAGAATTGAACATTATTGTCATAAATGGAAATGGAGGACAAACACTACAGAACGACAAACGAAGAAGACTTCGCGATTTAGAAAGGTAATGTGAAAATTCACAATACGTACAAATTACATACGAACATATTCCTATATGGAATCGTTAAAAATCAATACACAATTAAACTTTCTAATTTCTAATACAAGTACTCTCAGTTTATGTGAGCTATGTAAATGGAAAATATTCCGTCCACGCTCAAGTCATGATATAGTTATTCAACTTGCCTTAGGTATATAGCAATTTAATTGTTTAATGTTTGGCTTTCCAAATAAGAATATTCTTCAATACTATTATTTTCTATATGGTCAAATGGACAGCAATGTACGTAATAATAATTTCTACAGAGTAGACTTACCCTTAAAAAATGTCGTGAAAGTTGGCAATACGTAAACACATATCCGAGGAATTACTTTAAAATCAATACGCCATTTCACTTGTGATAAATACGGCAGTATGAGAGAAATCAAGCAATAATATTATTCTATTAACATTCAATAATTTAGTTTACATTAATTCAGCTCTAACTTAAACAAACATGAACCAATGCAACACTGAGCATAACTCAGTATCGTCCGAAATAAGGTGAACAAAGTTACTTGAGTATGTAAATTGGGCATTTTATGGTACCGTCTTAATATATATGGTAGGATTCTTTTAGGCAGCTCAAACTCTGCTTAGGATTTGAGATAAAAAACTTAAACGAAGGAAACTTCTAATGGGCCAGCCTGTTGGAATATATTAAAATAATATTTTGAATTTTGGTGAAAACCAAAGGTTCGATGGTAGATTGCGTTGTGAGTTTAAGGATGTTTGTCTAATTGGCTGGTTAACGTAAATACTATGCATGGTAATGTAAGTTTTGTAGTATGCATTGGGAAAATGTTTTAACTTCGTTCTGAGGCACATGCTTTGTATTTTGGTGAAATTTTGTAATAAGCATAAACAAATCGTATATCACTACATGGAACTGCAGACTCTATATTTTTGGTACGGGTTGACCACGACCTATTGACCCCATATCAGAACTTCAACTAACACTTAATCCCAGCTAGATGTATTCCAAGTTGAAAATCATTAAATCAGTCCGTTCTCGAGGTATGCGCACGACGGAAGGACAGACAGACTGACAAGGGCATTAACACAAAGTATCTCCTGATACTTTATAATGTATTATAGTGCAGGGTGTATAGTAAGGCGTAATTCAATTAATTTATATCGCTTTACTTACAGAATTAAGTGCTTTATACAACACGTAGACACTTACCAATGCTAAATATAGCCTTATAGTGTACATAGGTAAGATATTATTGCCCAAATAGGTTTTTTAATAAAGTTTAAACTTTATCTAAGCCTAGAAAACTTAAGCTTACGTTTTATAGGAAAGACTCATGGTCCACTAACATTGTCCTTATTCTAAGGTATATTTGCTTTGAAAATGGTTCATGTTGTACTTATTAAGACTTAAGACCTGAAGACATCCCCCCATATTGATTGAGAAAGTCATTGGCTGAAAGCGATTACAGAAATATAAATTAAAGTCGACAAAAACAGTAAAATAGCCATCAAAATATAATTCCTGCAAAAGTCATCACTCATATGTATTGATATTCTTCCGGCAGTCGAGAGTGTGACAACCAGAAGCGGATGAACTACAATGAGACCTGAGTAATTCACTAATGCAAATGTTCAAAATGTGTAAAAAGTATTAAAATACTACGTGTATTTTAGAATCACCAACTTTCGGAATTGTCTTTTCCAAATTACAGAGTTTTAAAGTGGGAAAGATCATTTATCCGGGGTTCTATTCTTATGTCTGCGATCTGCCTTAAGAATTTACCCTACTGTCATTCTCAGTCAAAAGCCGATTCCATTTATGCAAGTAAATTCTATGAAATGCTATTCAAACATATTCTTGTAAGTATATACTATGTTTTCGTAAGGTACTACATGAAACTTTTGCATTCTTCGTGATGAAAGCAATAGATTTCCTATTATGCATTATTAACATATGCATTACGCATTAAAAAAAGAAAAATTTACATTATTACAAAGGCAAATATATTTTTCATGATTTGAAATATTGAAACAGCGTGGATATTGTAGAGTAATAATAATTGCATAACATATTTGAAATCCAGATTATTATTAATAGTGAAATATTTAGCTATTTTATTTATAATCATTTTTTAAATCCTTCGATTAATTCTTCATAAATAATATACATTGAATTAGTAACAGTTTAATGGGATTTAATGCAACGTCACCTTTACAGACAGACTCTTAAAAAGCTTGCATGTAACTCGACTAATGGCTAATACAAAATTTGGAGCCCTCTTCTTGTTAACTTTCATGTAATTTTCAATATGAAAGGTAAAAGGTCTACAAGAGGCTACATATTTTTTCATGTATTCAATATCTATAGCATGCTTCGAAGTGAAGAGTGGTACAGATTTTGCAATGCTGTTTACAGTCTTGCAGAAATTTACACTATATTTCCCATTTTCACAGAATTACATGGTAGTGTAATACAGAGGTGTAGAGAATAAGAGAATAGATATATTGTGTACTTTTACGCTGTTATTTCATGCATGTATATTACAAGTATTCAAATACAAATATTCTTGTTTTACTTGTTAACCCATTTAATTAGGGAAGGGACAAAAGAACTGTGCAAGTTGTATCAAACATGGAATGGATGAGTACAATAAGGATCGGTCCGTCGATATTGACAATTGAGTTTCTTATTTTCAGAGGTTTACATGCCTGGTGGCTCTTTTTTTCAAATCCATCTGATGGTTGTATTTGTCTTTGCCAAGATAATAAAAAGCATTCTGATGTGCGAGGGATTTTCCCGTATTCCCCAAATAGGAATACTAATATTTGATACAACATAAATTCAAATAGCAAAATGTAGGAGAATGCAGGGATGGGTAGAACAGAGTAGGACTTGACCATATAATATTGAGCTGCTACTGTCAACGCGTAAATTTTTGAAAGAAGTAATGACTCTGCGAAACGGAAACAGGAGTCACGCATGCGGAAAATGATGCTAATGCTTTGATAAATTCTTGGAATTATGTGTG
>CM036941.2:14861241-14901241 GCA_020352615.2 Yoshiicerus persimilis
AAAAGTTGCATTGGCGGAAGCTGTCATTTAATTTACACTGATGTACAAACACTAATTAAAGGATAAAGGAATGCATCAAATCGCAGTGATCATTGATATCATAATTTGGCACTAGCCTAAATTCATTTTTCATTTCATTGCAAGTGAAAATACAGCAAAAATCGGCACCGATGTCGTATCTTCTTGTACTTCTGCTGCACCTGATCCAGTGCTCTTAATGTCTAACCCAAGTATCCCAGAAGACATTGATAATGCGTATAGATTGTCCAAAGAAAAAATTGAAAAATTGCTTCGATAAAAGAGTGACAACATTACTTTACGACACAATGAAGATAAGTCGGAGTCGGAGCCGTTCAGGAGTTTAGGAACGTTTTCAATTCATAAATGGTTTTTTAAAAGAGACTTATTTGCTGCTGCAAGCATTATTCACCAGTATTTTCTTAATTGTCATCAGCGGGAATAAAACTCAACTATCACACATACAACAACAAAATAGCAGAACAAAAGAATCAAATAAAAAACAAGCGAAAGACCGAAATTCAAATATTCCTTGCCGATTTCGCTTGCTTTAGATCGATTTATCTCTGAACGTAACTTTAGCTGATTTAGATGGTTTTCTTAGGCACAGTCACATATAAGCCAGTGCAACACTGGGAATAATTAAGTATCGTCCGAAATGTAGGTGAGTAAGTAAATTGGGCAATCTTAGTACATGGTACCGTCATATTGTATGGGAGGATGCATTTAAGCAGTTCAAACACTGATGCGGTATACCTAATTAAATTCTGATATGAGATAGAAAACTTAAAGAAAGAAAACTGTTCTAATGGATCAGTTTGTTGGAAAATATTATCAAATAATATTTCGGGAAAACCAGAGGTCAAAGGATAGATTACGAGCTAGGCGTCAAGTGAGTTTAAGGATGTTTGTCTAATTGGCTGGCTACCATAAATGCTATGTATGCTTGGTTAGTTTTGTAATATGCATTGGAAAATGTAATAATAACTTAGTTCTGAGGCATGTGCGATGTGCTTCGTGTTTTGGGTTTCCATGTAGATGTGTTCCAAGTTGGAAGCCATTAGCTCAGTCTGTTCTTAACTTATTCACAGGACAGAAGGACGGACAGACTGACAAGGGCATTAGTACAAAGTATCTGTCTATACTTTATAATACATTATAGTACATAGGGTGTATAGTAAGGTGTAATTCAATAAATTTATTCAGTTTTACTTACAGAATTAAGTGTTTTCTACAATACGTATACAATACTATGCCTTACTATAGTCGCTTAAAAGTACATGTCCAAATATTTAATATACGACTACACTGTTGAAGAAACATTATATATTAACATATCAGGATTTCCAGAAAAATCTCATAGGGCCCATTAATTTTGTGGCGTATTAAACAACGAAATTGTTTCCATGTTTTGGTTGAGTAAATCATTAATTAGGGAATGTTAGGGAAAGGACAAAAGAAGTGTGCACGTTGTGTCAAACATGGAATAGATGAGGACAATAAGGATCGGTCTACCGATACTGACAACTGAATTTCTTATTTTCAGAGGTTTGCATGCCTGGTGGCTCTTCTTTTCGAAGTCATCCGATGGTAGTATTTGTCTTTGCCAAGACAGTAAAAAGCCTTCTGATGTGCGAGGAATTTTCCCGTATTCCCCAATTAGGAATACTAATATTTGATACAACATATATAGAAACAGTAAAACGTGGATGAATGCAGGGATAGGCAGAAAAGAGTAGGACTTGAGCATATAATATTGGACTAATACTGTCAACGCGTAAATTTTTGAGAGAAGTATTGACTCTGCGAAACGGAAACAGGAATCATGCATTCTGAAAACGACACGAATGCTTTGATAAATTCGGGGAATTATGTGCGCCTCACGGCGAAGTCTTCTTATTACATCTGGGTCGTTTCTAAAACAGTAAATAATTATTTGAAAGCGATTTTTGGTTTTTGTACATACGGAATGAATTGAAGGAGTTAAAATGTGTATTTTACCTCATTATATGAAGATATTCCAAGGGTGCATCAACAGAAATGTACAGGGTTACATAGATAAAGGATGCGAGGCAGTAACGACCCTGTCCCTGAAGTAGTGCAAGGATTGCACCTGGAATGTTCTCTAAAGTGCTTCGTGACGAACAAGATGATCCATATAAGTACTGATTTAAGTCCGCTCTGCAAGGATTCGCCCAATAAAAAAATATTTCAGTAATGGGTAGAACAGATACCATAAAGACGGCCCCTTTAATAAACTTTGCAGACTTCCTCCGAGTGTTGGTTGAAATATTTTTGAATACTGAAATTAATATAAGAATAGGATTGCATGAATTTTTTACATTACTTGCATGAATAAATTAGAAATACTATTTATAGATTATAAAATTTCAAACTTAGAATTATGCAATATTAGGAATAAATAATGGCTTTTACGTTCTAAGTTATGCAGTTCCAGAACGGAATTGGCCAATATTAGCACTTCCTGTGGTTTGGTGATAACGATAAAATGAAAAAGAATGAGGTTTAATGTTATGATGAAGGACACGACGAGAAACACTACTTCAGGATTACTGTGATTACTCTTGTTGCATAGAAATAAAATCATTTGGCACAACGGGGTCACATATTGAGAAAGTTGTAATAAAAATACTGCGAAGAACAAAGCTCTTTTCCATATGGAAGTTGTAAGTTGCAAGTTATTGTTTTCTGCATTCCAAGAAAAGGGAATGAACTTCCAAAAGGATGCCAACCTTACGATGATTGAATACAATCTAATTTGTGGGGAAAGTATTGAATAGTTTTTAAATGCTTCTTTAACTTTTTCCAGCACAATTTTTTTTCTAACTGACAAGTATTTCACAAACTTTTTGGCCATGCCTAACCTGCTGAGTGAATAAACAACGGCAAAATGAAATCCCGAAAACCCCAATTTTCTTTAGAGTTGGCGTTTAGGGAAACAAATTAAGTAAATGGTATAATTCCAGTTTCTACTATTTAGTACTCTCACGCTACAAGAGTTGTGTAGACAGTAATTCGGCCTCACCAATAGTCATGTAGTGTGACACTTACATAGCAATTTATGTGTTTATTGATATGCAATTAAAAATTTAAGAAAATCCAAAATTATATATTATTTCGTAAACGGAAATGGAGAACAAACACAATAGAATGATATACGAAATAGGCTGTCCTATTTAAAATGGTAATGCGAAAATTGGCGATACGTATACGTACACGTTGCACTGGAATTGGTTTAAAATCTATAGACAATTATAGTTATTGTTTTTGTGTTCACAGTCAAAGCAGACCAGAGCGCTTCCAACTTGAAAACCAGAGTGTACCTTCACCGCTATATACGCTGTGAAAGTATGATCCTCAAAAAAGTACAATTTATTCCCCGCATTCTATCTACAATCTTTAGCTTTTTCCAATAGTATATTATATACCTAGAAACGGGAATATCAACTACGACTCAGTCATGTCCCAATACACCTTTAAGCTTTAAATTTTCCCTAAGCTTCTTAAGCAATAAAGTAATTAACGTAAAACCACTTTCTGGTATAAGAACTTTCAGTTTATGTGAGCTATGTAAATGTAAAATATTCCGTCCACACCCAAGTCATGTTATAGTCACACTTCTGTATAAATTTTATCGCTTAATGTTTGGCTTTCCAAATAAAAATATCAAGCTATATATTATTTGCAATAAACGCAGTCGATAGCAGTGTAGGTAAAAATAATTTCTACGAAGTAGACTTACTCAACGATACTTTAAATACAACACTTATGCAGTTACCAATGCTATTTTTATAGCCTTAGAATACATGGGTAAGATATTACTGCCCACATAAGTTCTTTGTACACGTTTTCAGAAATAGAATAAGGTTTTCTATGAAACACGGTCATAGTCCATTAATGTTTGTTTTATTCTAGCGCATACTAGGCATACTTTATGAAAGTTGTTTCTGTACTACATAATAAAATATCGTCCCACTATTGATTGAGAAAATCCTCTGCTGAATGCGACTTCTTGTACAGGAAGATGAGTAATTAAAAGCTTGTATGGTACAACCCTACTTAAATGAATTTTCCCTCAACAAAAATCATTTTTCCATAAGGATAATTTCATCATAAAGTGTTATTATATTAATGGTGGAATAAAGTTATCGTTAAAATTAAATTGTAGGTAGGTATTGATGAATACATTTATTGTGCAGAGTTATAAATTATATTATATGACTATCCAAGAAATATAGGTATCTACAAATGAATGTCCAGAGGTAAAACCTACCCTTTTGATGAATATGTTCCTTAATTATTATCCTCTCCGCAGATCTATACATTTAGATTTGGGTGTTTGAAACGACATTCTTAGTCAACTACAGAAGAGTATAGAATAGAGGCAACATGTACCGTGAGAACAAGAATTAGCTTTGGTAACCGATGTCGCAAAGCAGCCCTAATCCACATAATGGTAAGTACGAAGATTCATTCCATAGTAATTTACAAAGAACGTTTACTGGGCCTTAAAAATTTCTTAATGAAACAAAAGCAATCTGCGTGGTCATCGTTGAATTATCAAGATCAATAAATAATAGCATTACAGTTACAGTTGGCTGGGCTCAGTTTTGAAACAATTTGGGAGTTCAGAATCTTTTTGTGCGGGCTGTAATTGTACGTATGCCATTTTTGAAAAGTCTAAATTCCACGAACCATTGTATGTATGTGATAACATAAGTACATTTAAAAGGTAATGATTGAATACAATCTAATTTGTGGGGAAACTTTTAAATAGTTTTTAAATTCTTCTTTGACTTTTTCCAGCATAATTTTTTTTCTAATTGAAATGTATTGTGTAAACTTGTTTGCCATTCCAAACCTGTTGAGTGAATAAGCAGCGAAACAAAATTCCGGTAAGCTGAATTTGGTTTATACTTTTTCGATTTGGGAAACGAAGTAATTGGTATAATTACAGTTCTAATATCAGTAATCTCAGGCCGCAAGTGTAAGTAAGTATTTCAGAACTCTCAGTTTATGTGAGCTATGTAAATGTAAACTATTATTCCGTCCACACCCAAGTCATGTTATAGTCACACTTCTGTATAAATTTTATCGCTTAATGTTTGGCTTTCCAAATAAAAATATCAAGCTATATTATTATTTTCAATAAGCGCAAGTGGATAGCAGTGTACGTAACAATACTTTCTAGGAAGTAGACTTACTCTTTCATTATGTTGGGAAAGTTGGAAATACGTAAACATATCCAAGGAATTACTTTGAAAGCAATATGCAATTACATTTGTGATCATAAATACGGAAGTGTGAAAGGACACAAACAATAATATTATTCCACAAGAAATACAATAACATTCAATGATTTATTTCCAATTATTCAGCAATACCTTAGACAAATATAAACCAAAGCAATTAACACTGGGCATAATTAAGTATCGACCGAAGTATAGGTGAACTAAGTTATTTGAGTGTGTAAAGTGGACAATAATAATATATGTACAGAGTAGTCCCATAGTATATGGTAGGATTCACTTAGCAATTCGAACGCTGATGCAGTGGTTAATTTCTGATATGAGATAGAAATCTTAAACAAAGGAAAATAATGGGTCAGTTTGTTGGAATATTTTATTAAAATAGTATGTTGGTGAAAACCAGAGATCGAAGGATAGATTGGAGCTATGGGAATTTGGGAATAGAAGGTTGGTTGTATAATTGGCTGGTTAGAATACATACTATGCGTGATATGGCTAGTTTTGTAATATGCATTAGGAGTATGTTGTAACTTGGTTTTGGTGCATGTGCATTATAA
Organism: Yoshiicerus persimilis; assembly: GCA_020352615.2. Taxonomy (NCBI): domain Eukaryota; kingdom Metazoa; phylum Arthropoda; class Collembola; order Entomobryomorpha; family Tomoceridae; genus Yoshiicerus; species Yoshiicerus persimilis. The sequence goes on from CM036941.2 coordinate 14,867,087, forward strand.
ATTATAATACTTTATAATGTATTGTAGTGCAGGGTGTATAGTAAGGTGTAGTTCAATACATTTATTCAGTTTTACCTACAGAATTAAGTGTTTTATGCAATACGTATACAGAACTTTGCCTTAATACTACAGGTTAAAAGTACATGCCCAAATATTTAATATACACCTACACTGTTGAAGAAATATTATGAGGATCTTCAGAAAAATCTAATGGGGTCCATTAATTTTGTCGCATATTAGACAACCAAGTCATTTTCATTTATTGCATGAGTAAATCATTAGGGAATGTTAGACAATACTAGGGAAGGGACAAGAGAAGTGTGCAAGTCGTATCAAAAATGGAAAAGATGAGTATAATAAGGATCGGTCTGCCGATATTGACAATTGAATTTCTTGTTTTCAGAGGTTTGCATGCCTCGTGACTCTTCTTTTCGAATTTATCCTTTAGTTTTATCTGTCTTTGCCAAGACAGTAAAAAGCCTTCTGATGTGAAAGGAACTTTCCCGTATTCCCCAAATAGAAATATTAATATTTGATACAACATAAATACAAATAGCAAAATATAGGTGAATGCAGGGATAGGTAGAAAAGAGTAGGACTTGACCATATAATATTGGGCTATTACTGTCAACGCGTACATTTTTGAGAGAAGTAATGAATCTGAGAAACGGAAGCAAGAATCATGCATTCGGAAAATGATTCGAATGCTTTGATAAATTCTTGGAATTATGTGCTTCTCTCGGCGAAGTCTTCGTATTTTATGTGGGTCGTTTCTAAAAGATTAAATAATTATTCGAAGTTGTGATTTTTGGCTTTATGTACATTCGAAATAAGTGGAAGTGGTGAAAATGTAATCTTACCTCAATATGTGAAGATATTCCAATGGTGCGTCAACTGAAATATACAGGGTTACGACAAAAAAGAATACGAGGCTGATGCGGCCCTGTTCCTGAAGTAGCATAAGGATTGCACCTGGAATGAACTCTATGGTGCTCCGTGACGAACAAGATGATCCATATAAATAATGATTTAAGGTGATATTTGCTCTGCAAGGATTCGCCCAATAGAAAAAGACTTGAGTAGTGGGTAGAATAAATATTAGAAAGACGGCCCCTTTAAGAAATTTTCCAGACTTCCTCCGTATGTTCGTGGAAATAATTTTGAATACTGAAATTAATATAACAATAGGGTTTCATGAATTTTAATAAATTACTTGCACGAATAAATTAGAAAGAATATTTATCTTTGGATTGTTAAATTTCAAATTTAGACCTATGCGAAAGAAGAAATAAATAATGACTTTTGTGTTCTAAATTATGAAGTTCCAGAACGGAATTGGCCAATGTTAGAACTTCCTTTGTTTTGGTGATAACGATAAAATGAAAAAGAATGAGGATTAATTTTGCGATGAAGGACCCGACGAGAAGCATTGCTTCAGGATTACTGTGAATATTCTGGCTGTATAGATGTAAAATTAGTTTGAACAACGGGCTACCATATTGAGAAAGTTGCGAAAGAAGGACTGCGTAGAACAAAGCTCTTTTCCATATGCAAGTTGTAAGTTGCAAGTCATTGTTTTCTGCATTCCAAGAAAAGGGAATGAACTTCCAAAAGGATGCCAATCTGACGATAATTGAATACAATCGAATTTGTGGGGAAAGTTTGGAATAGTTTTTAATTTCTTCTTTGACTTTTTCCAACATGATTTTTTTTCTAATTGAAATGTTGTGTAAACTTGTTTGCCATTCCAAACCAGTTGAGAGAATAAACAGCGAAATAAAATTCCAATACACTGAATTTGGGTTATACTTTTGCGATTTGGGAAACGAAGTAATTGGTATGATTCCCGTTCTAATATCAATACTCTCAGGCTGCAAGTGTAAACAAGTATTTCGCCTCCTCCCTTAAAGTCAGATATTGTGACACTTGTATAGCAATTTAATGCTTTGCTGGATTGATTTGCAATTGCAAAGAAAACATTCCTTAAAATTATATATTCTTGTCATAAACGGAAAACAAAAACAACTGAGCAACAAACGAAATAGGCTGTCCTATTTAAAATGGAAATGCGAGAATTGGCGATACATACACGTTACACTGGAATTGGTTTAAAATCAATAAACAATTATAGTAATTGCTTTCAAGTTCACAGTCAAAGCAGACCAGAACCAGAACGCTTGCAACTTGAAAACCTGAATTCACCTTCACCGCTATGTACGTTGTGAAAGTATGATCCTGAAGAAAGTACAATTTATTCCCCACATTACAATTAAAATCTTTTGCTTTTTCCAATAGTATACTATATAGAGACGGGAATATTAACAAAGTCTCACTCATACTCACCCAATACACTTTCAGGTTTAAATTTTTCCTTAGCTTCTTAAGCAATAAAGTCATTAGGATAAATCCAGTTTCTAGTATCCGCATTCTCAGTTTACGTGAACTATGTAAATGTAAAATATTCCGTCCACACCCAAGTCATGTTACAGTCATACTTATGTATAACTGTCTTCGCTTAATGTTTGGCTTTCCAAATAAAAATATCAAGCTATATTATTATTTTCAATAAGTGGCAAGTGGATAGCAGTGTACATAATAATAATTTCTAGGAAGTAGACTTACTCAACGATACTTTATAGATACAACACATAGGCACTTACTAATGCTGTATTATAGACTTAGAATACATGGGTAAGATATTACTCCCCAAATAGGTTCTTTGGTACACGTTTTAAGAAATAGAATAAAGTTTTCTATGAAACACTGTTATAGTCCATTAATGTTACGTTTTTATTCCAACGAATACTAAGCATACTTTATGAAAATTGTTTCTATACTACATATTAAGATATCGTCCTACATTATTGATTGAGAAAATCCTCTGCTGAATGCGACTCCTTGTACAGGAAGATGAGTAATTAAAAGCTTGTATGGTACAACCGCACATAAAGAAATGTGTTTTTTCTAAACAAAAATCATTTTTCCAACAGGATAATTTCATCATTATAGTTTGTAATATGCATTGGGAAAATGTTGTAACTAGTATGTGCTTTGTGTTTTGGGTTTCCAGGTAGATGTGTTCCAAGTTGGAAGCCATTGGCTCAGTCCATTCTTTACTTATTCACAGGACAGAAGGACGGACAGACTGACACGGGTATCAACACAAAGTATCTACAAATACTCTATAATGTTTTATAGTGCAGGGTGTATACTAAGGTGTACTTCAATAAATCTATTCAGTTTTACTTACAGAATTACGTGCTTTCAGAATTATACAATATGTATATACAGTACTTTGCTTAATACAGTAGCTTAAAAGTACATGTCCGAATATTTAATATACTCCTGCACTGTTGAAGAAATATATAAGGATCTTAAAAATCTCATGTGGCCCATTAATTTTTTTAGACATTTTACTTTTATTTATTGCTAGATAAATCGTTAGGGAATGTTTGGCTATGTTAGGGAAGGGACAAAAGAAGTGTGCACGTTGTATCAAACATGGAAAAGATGAGGACAATAAGGATCGGTCTGCCGATATTGACAATTGAGTTTCTTATTTTCAGAGGTTTGCAAGCCTCGTGACTCTTCTTTTCGAATTCATCCGTAGGTTTTATTTGTCTTTGCCAAGACAGTAAAAAGCCTTCTGATATGCGAGGGATTTTCCCGTATTCCCCAAATAGAAATATTAATATTTGATACAACATATATAGAAACAGTAAAACATAAGTGAATGCAGGGATGGGTAGAAAAGAGTAGGACTTGACCATATAATATTGGGCTAGTGCAGTCAACGCGTACAGTTTTGAGAGAAGTAATGACTCTGCGAAACGGAAACAAGAATCATGCATTCGGAAAATGATACGAATGCTTTGATAAATTCGTGGAATTATGTGCACCTCTCGGCGAAGTCTTCGTATTACATGTGGGTCGTTTCTAAAAAATTGCAAAATTATTTTAAAATGAGACATTAGTTTTGTAAGCACTCGGAATGAATGAATGCGGTTTACCTCATTATATGAAGATATGTTAGGGGTACATCAACTGAAATATACAGGGTTACGACAATGAAGAATACGAGGCTGAAGCGCCCCTGTGCCTGAAGTACATTTAAAATTGCACCTGGAATGTACCATACGGCGCTCCGTGACGAACAAGATGTTCCGTATAGATACTGATTTAATGTTACTCTACAAGGTTGTGCCCAATAGAAAAAGACTTGAGTAGTGGGTAGAGCAAATAGTATGAATATAACCCCTTTAAGAAATTTTCCAGACTTCCTCCTTGTGTTTGTAGAAATACTTTTGAATACTGAAATCAATTTAAGAAAAGGTTTCAAGAATTTTTTAACTTTTTTGCATGAATAAATTGGAAATAATATTTTTAGACTATAAAATTTAAAATAATGCAAATATTAGGAATAAATAATAACTTTTACGTTCTAAATTATGAAGTTCCAGAACGGAATTGACCAATTTTAGAAAATCTGTTGGTTTGGTGATAACGATAAAATGAAAAAGAATGAGGATTAGATTTCCGACGAGATCCGCCAAGAGAAGTAATGCTTCAGGATTACTGTGATTACTCTTGTTGCATAGAAATAAAATTATTCTGAGCAACGGGTTAACATATTGAGAAAGTTGTGATAGAAGGACTGCGAAGAACAAAGCTCTTTTCCATATTGAAGTTGTAAGTTGCAAGTTATTGTTTTCTCCATTCCAAGAAAAGGGAATGAACTTCCAAAAGGATGCCAACCTTACGATAATTGAATACAATCGAATTTGTGGGGAAAGTTTTGAATAGTTTTTAAATGCTTCTTTAACTTTTTCCAGCATTATTTTTTTTAATTGCAATATATTTTGTTAACTTGTTTGCCATTCCAAACCTGCTGCGTGAATAAGCAGCGAAATAAAATTCCGATACACTAAATTTTGTTTATGATTTGCGATTTCGGAAACGAAGTAATTGGTAAAATTACAGTTCTACTAATATCAGTACTCTCAGGCTACAAGTGTAAATAAGTTTTTCGTCTCCTCCCTTAAACGCTGCACTGGATTTGTTTTACAATCGATGTACAATTATAGTTATCGATTTTGTGTTTACAGGCAAAGCAGAACAAAACGCTTCCAACATGCAAACTGAATTTACCTTCTTCTCCTCTAAATACGCTGTGAAAATATGAGCCTCAAAAGGGTTAATTAAATTTATGTCACACATTCTACACAAAATTTTTAGCCTTTTCCAATAGTATAATAATATTAGCTTCTATAACTAATTTTTAAGCACACAGCATTTGTGATCACTAAAAACGGAATGAACGACGAAATTGTAAATTTTCCCTAAGCTTCTTAAGCAATAAAGTAATTAGGATAAAACCATTTTCTAATACAAGTACTCTCAGTTTATGTCAGTACTGCAAATGTAAAATAATATTCCGTCCACACCCAAGTCATGTTATAGTTACACTTATATAGCAATGTAATTGCTTAATGTTTAGTTTCCAAATAAAAATATCAAGCTATATTATTATTTTCAATAGCAGAAGTGTATAACAGTGTACCAAATTTCTACGAAGTAGACTTACTTCTAAAGAAAATGTCGTGAAAGTTTTGAACACGTAAACAAATCCAAGGAATTACTTTAAAATCAATATGCCAATACATTTGTGACGGCAGTCAGACAGGAAACAAACAATAATATCATTCTCTAAGAAATACCATACCATCCAATAATTTAGTTCCAATTGTTCAGCGATAACTTAAAAATAATATGAACCAGTGTAACACTGAGCATAACTAAGTATCGTACGAAATATAGGGGGACAAAGTTATTTCAGTGTGTAAATTGGACAACATAAACATAAGTACATGGGACTTTAATAGTATACGGTAGGATTCATTTAGACAGCTCAATAGCTGATGCAGCGATTAAATTCTGATATGAGATAGAAAAGTTAAAGAAAGGAAACTGATCTAATGGGCCAAGTTGTTGGAATACACTATTAAAATAATATTTTAGTGAACAAGGCCAATTTTTTAATAAGCAGTGGGGAAATATAATTTTATTTTGAGGCAGGTGCTTTGCATTTTGGTGAAATTTTGTAATAAACATATAGTACAGGTTTTCTATTAATACATGAAACTGTAGGCTAACTGTCGACCACGACCTATTGACCCCATCTTAGAACTTAAAGTCACGCTTAATCTCAGCTAGATGTGTTCCAAATTGTAAGTTATTAGATTAGTTCGTTCTCGATCGAGTTATCCACACGACAGGAGGACGGACAGACTAATACGGGTATTAATATAAGGTATCCAATGCTACTTCAGATACAACACTTAGACACTTGCCAATGCTATATTATATCCTTAGTATACGTGGGTAATATATTACTGCCCAAATAGGTTCTTTGGTAATTTGGTACACGTTTTAAGAAATAGCATAAGGTTTTCTATGAAACATTCTTAGTCCATTAATGTTGTTTTTATTCTAACGCATACTAGGCATACTTTATGAAAGTTTTTCCTGTACTACATATTAAGATATCGTCCTATTATTATTGATTGAGAAAATCATCTGCTGAATGCGACTCCTTGTACAGGAAGATGAATAATTAAAAGATTGTATGGTACAACTACCCAGGCACGTATCCAGGGGGGTGGCTTCGGGGCTTAAGCCCCACCCAAATTCTTGAAAAAGGGGAAATTTTTCATCGAAATACCAAAAATTTTTCGCGCTTCGCGCGAATTAGCACTTTTTGGAAGATATTTTTCCTTAAGCCCCACCATGATGACTTTTCTGGATACGTGCCTGCAACTACCGCACTTAAAAATAGAGTTTTTGCTAAACAAAAATCGTCATGTTCCATAAGAATAATAAATTTATCATAAAGTAGTATTACATTTATGGTGGAATAAAGTTATCGTTAAATTAAATTGTAGGTAGGTATTGATGAATACATTTATTGTGTAGGGATATACATTATATTAGGTATGTGATATGTGACTATCCAAGAAATATTATAGGTACAAATGAAAACATGAAAAGTCAATATTATTCCACAGGTAAAATCTAACCTTGAATTTGTGAATATGCACCTTAATTATTATTATTCTCTCCGTAGAGCTATACACTTAGATTTGGGTGTTTGAAACTACAGTCTTCGTCAACTACAGAGGCGTAGAATAGAAGCGACAGACAGGTATCATGAGATAAAGAATTAACTTTGGTAAGCGATGTCGCACAGCAACCAAAATCCACATATTTAATGATATGCACAAAGATTAATTCCGTAGTAATTTACCAAGAACGTTTAAAGTTCTTAATGAAAAAAGAAAATCAATCTGCGTGGTTATCGTTCGTTATCAAGATCAATAAACAATGGCACTACAGTTACAGTTGGCTATGGGCTCAGTTTTGAATTCAATTTGGGACTTTAGAATCTTTTTGTGCGGGCTATAATTGTACTTCTGTCATTTTTTAGATCATATTAATAATTTTAATAATTTTGGAAAGTCTATAAATTCCACGGACCATTGTAGATTATCTTGAACGTTAGTGTCTCTAAGTTGCGATTATGAGATAATAAGTCAGCTGTCAAAATATTTGTTACAGAAAGATATACTATATTTCCCATTTTCACAAAATTACATGGTAGTGTAATACAGAAGTGTGCAGAATAGATATATGATATAATAAGTACTTTTACGCAGTTATCACCATTTAATGCATGTATATTTAATGTATTCAATCAAATACAAATATTCTTGTTTTGCTTGTTAACAATTTAATTATGTCATTAAAAGCTGTTAGGGAAAGGACAAAAGAAGTGAGCACGTAGTATCAAACATGGAATAGATGAGCACAATAAGGATCGGTTTGTCAATATTGACAATTGAGTTTCTTATTTTCAGAGGTTTGCAAGCCTGGTGGCTCTTCTTTTCGAATTTATCCAATAGGAATACTAATATTTGATACAACATATATACAAACAGTAAAACGTAGATGAACGCACGGAACGGCAAAATAGAGTAGGATTTGACCATATAATATTGGCATATTACTGTCAACGCGTACATTTTTGAGAGAAGTAATGACTCTGCGAAACGGAAACAAGAATCATGCATTCGGAAAATGATACAAATGCTTTGATAAATTCTTGGAATTATGTTCTTCTCTCGGCGAAGTCTTCGTATTATATGTGGGTCGTTTCTAAAAGATTGAATAATTATTTGAAAGCAATTTTTTGCTTTTTGTACATACGGAATGAATTGAAGGCGGTAAAAATGGTATTTTACCTCATTATATGAAGATATTCCAAGGGTGCATCAACCGAGATATACAGGGTTACAAAGAAAAAGAATGCGAGGCATAAACGACCCTGTCCCTGAAGTAGTTTAAGGATTGCACCTGGAATGTACTCTAAGGTGCTTCGTGACGAACAAGATGATCCATAAAAATACATATTTAAATCCATAGTTGCTCTGCAAGGATTCGCCCAATAAAAAAAGAGATCAGAAATGGGCAGAGCAAATACTATGAAGACGGCCCCTTTAAGAAACTTTCCAGACTTCCTCCGAGTGTTGGTTGAAATATTTTTGAATACTGCAATAAATATAAGATTAGGGTTGCATGAATTTTTACGTTACCTGCATGAATAAATTAAAAAAATGTTTCCAAATTATATTTCAAACTTAGAATAATGCAATATTAGGTATAAGTAATGACTTTTACGTTCTAAATTATGAAGTTCCAGAACGGAATTGGCCAATGCTAGAACTTCATTTGGTTTGGTGATAACGATAAAGTGAAAAAGAATGAGGATTAATTTTGCGATGAAGGACCCGACGAGAAGAAGTGCTTCAGGATTACTGTGATCACTCTTGTTGCTTAGAAATAAAATTATTTTGAACAACGGGTTAACATATTGAGCAAGTTGCGATGGAAGGATAGCGAAGAACAAAGCTCTTTTCCATATGGAAGTTGTAAGTTGCAAGTTATTGTTTTCTCCATTCCAAGAAAAGGGAATGAACTTCCAAAATGATGCCAACCTTACTATGATTGAATACAATCTAATTTGTGGGGAAAGTTTTGAATAGTTATTAAATGCTTCTTTAACTTTTTCCAGCATAATTTTTCTAATTGAAATGTTTTAGTGTAAAGTAGTTTGTCATTCTCTAAACTGTTGCGTGAATAAACAACGAAATAATGAAATTCCGAAACAGAATTTAGTTTTGCTTTTGTTTTGAAAAAATGTAATTAGTATAAATCCAGTTCTAATATTCGTACTCTCGGGCTACAATAATTGTTTAGACAGTATTCCGCCTCACCTCCCGCTCTCCTTATAAGTCATGTAATATGACAGTTGTATAGCGAATTATTTGTTTTATATTTGGCTTTGCAATTACAAATATTAGAAAAGCCTAAGAATTGAATATTACTGTCATAAATGGAAATGGAGAAAAATCACAACAGAACAGCAAACGAAGTAGACTCTGCCATTTAGAGATGTAGTAAAATGAAAATTCACAGTACGTACAAATTACACAAGAACATGCCTATTGAATTGCTTAAAAATCAATACACAATTAAATATTAGTTACAAAAATAATTGAAGGGTTTAGAACTAAAAGTGCCGCTTCTTAAATTAAAAAAAATTTATATCAAAATAAAATATAATTTTGGGGAGCATTCAGAAATAATTTTCACAGAATCGTATCTTGGTAACTTAAAGAAAAACATTTTTATTCAACAGAAACATTTTCATTCGATAGAAGCTATTTTATTGAATACTTTCAAAGCAAGAAACACAACTTGACATAAGTTCTGTACCTCTACGGAGATTATGAAGGCGACATTGTGCATTGTTATGAATGTGTTATAGAGTTGTAAAATATTTTGTCGGGAGGTACATAAAATGATTGCATTAAAGTATGTAAATTATTAAATTTTGTTAGAGTTACGGGAATATAATCAGTATACGCTTGAGGTGCCTGTTGAAGTATTTCGCTAACTCTAGTTACATCAACATTTCGCTTAAACAAGGGATATTCCGTGAAAATAGAACCATCATGACAGCTATTGCTAACACTCATTGTATTATTAGAAAATCGGATTTCTTTAAATTTGCTAATGCCGTCAGCAGGGCGTAACAGTGGATCAAGAGTTTGTTTAAAGTTGAAAATGCGAGCAATTGGAGTTCCGTCATCTTGCAGGTCGTCGGTTACAGGGTGCTGACCGTAAATTATTTGAAATGGATTTGAGGGTCTGGCTTCTCTTAAAATTCTTACCCATTGAGATGGGAAATAAATTTTATCTGATTTTCATTTTATCTTCTCAACGAGTGCAAAATCCGAGTCAATTTGCATGCGACTGTGTCCGGGGACGGGAAAGACCAAGATTATGGAATCAAATCGACTAGGGCATAATGAGTGAAGATAAGCTAGCAAATATCGATTCTTGTTCTGTCCCCAGCAATTGTCAGCGAAAAGGTGTAAAGTCTTTATAGTTTCCGGAACAAAGTGTTCAATAAAATACTTTACTAAACTGACCACTTCGTTACTGCCTTTTCGGCCGAAATGCTCACTGTACGTGAACATTTGACAGTCTCCGCTCTTTAAGTTATGCACACCAAAGGTTGTAGATCCATAGTTGGCTCAAGAAAAACTCTTTTCAAGTATTTGTTACAGGGCATGCTAAATTTTTATTTTCATGCGTGGATGCTCCATCTTCAAATTATTAAGTAACTCAAGCCAATTTTATGATAAATAAGTGAAATTCAGATGTAGTTTTCTATGTTATTGCAATCAGGAAAATTTATGTCGTTTCAAAAATACCGCGAAATTATTTCTGAAATATCCCTAGAAAATATAAATATTTCCCTAACTACCCATGGTAATTTAAGAAGCGGCACTTTTAGTTCTAAACCCTTCAATTGTTTTTGTTTTTACGAGCAAAGTAGAACAAAATCACTGTAACTTGAAAAACTGTATTTCACCTCTATATATATGCCGTGAAAACGAGGTCCACAAAAGGGGGCAATTTGTTTCCCACATTCTACATAGCTTTTTTACCCTTTTCCAATAGTATAATTTGCAAATGATTTTGAGACACACTGCATTTTGCGATCACTAAAAACGGTGTAGGGAATCAATAACGACTGCCCCAAAACACCTATAGCTTTTAATTTCGACCTTGGCTTCTTGGCAATTAGGATTAAACCAGTTCTAGTGTAAGTACTCTCAGTTTATGTGAGTAATGCAAATGTAAAATATTCCATCCACACCCAAGTCATGTAATAATTTCACTTTTATAGCAATGTAATTGCTAATATTTAGCTTTCCAAATAAATATACCAAGCTAAAGCTATAATATTATTATTATTTTCAATAGCAGAAGTGTACAGCAGTGTAGCACTGCTATATGTATGTTAATGTTGATGTTAGTGGAATGTTAATGTGTGTATGTTTTGGGAGAGCAGCAGCCAACTGTGTTGGATTGGAAGTGCTGATTCTGTCCAGTTAACTTTGTTCTTACAGATGTAATTTGATGACATGTCAATGAACGCAATATCAATATCAATAATTTCAAGGAAGTAGACTTCTTTCTAAAGAAAGTGTCGTGAAAGTTGGTAATGCGTAAACAAATCCAAGGAAATCCTTTAAAATTAATATGCAAATGCAATTACATTTGTGACGGCAGTCAGACAGGAAACAAACAATAATATTCCCTAAGACATACCATTACATTCAATAATTTAGTTCCAATGGTTCAGCGATAAATTAAACAGATATGAACCAGTGCAACACTGAGCATAGCTAACTATCGTCCGAAATATAGGGGAACAAAGTTATTTCAGTGTGTAAATTGGCCAACATAAGTACATGGGGCTGTCATAGCATAGTATATCGTAGGATTCATTTAGACAGCTCAAACTCTGATATTCTGATATAAGATAGAAATCATAAAACGAATGAAACTGTTCTAGTAATGCGTGAGTCTGTTGGAATATATTATCAAAATAATGTTTCGGGAAAACCAGATGTCGAAGGATAGATTGAAACTATGATTGAAATGAGTAGGAGGGTGTTTGTCTGGACGGGTTAACATCTATATACTATAGCACAGTTGACCACGCCTGAAGCCTTTATAATTGGGTTGATTGGCTGGATTGGCTATGCCCCTCCTCCTGTTACTAGGAATTCAACTCTGCAGCAACAATCAGACTTAAATCAGAATTGAGTAGCCTTGGATATTGTAATACAATACAAGCTTCTCTTCCTATCTCTGTGGGATACAATACGGATCCCATGTGCTTTCCAGTCAGCTGTATCAGTGATCTCTGGACAGTGGCACTTTTAAGAGAGTACTGACGCATGTGACTGGAAGGCACCGGGAAGAGAACACTGATAGAGCTGACAGAAGGGTACCGGGAAGAGAGAATTGATACAGCTGACTGGAAAGCATTGGGGGATATGGAAAACCTGTGCTGTCTAGACATTGCCTCCCAGTCGCATGCATCAGACATCATCCCTAGCCACACCATACCCGACAATTAGCTACAACATAGCCGACACTTAGCCACACCATACCCGACAGTTAGCTACAACAAAGCCGACACTTAGGTACGACATAGCCGACACTTAGGTACGACATAGCCGACACTTAGGTACGACATAGCCGACACTTAGGTACGACATAGCCGACACTTAGGTACGACATAGCCGACACTTAAGGATCGACATAGCCGACACTCAGCTACGACATAACCGACACTCAGCTACGACATAGCTGACATTTAGTTACACCGTACCCGACACTTAGCCACACCGTACCCGACACTTAGCTACACCGTACCCGACACTTAGCCTACCGTACCAGACACTTAGTCACAACGCACCCGATACTTAGCTACACCGTACCAGACACTTAGTCACAACGCTCCCGACACTTAGCCTACCGTACCAGACACTTAGTCACAACGCACCCGACACTTAGCAACTACGCACCCGACACTTAGCAACAACGTACCCGACACTTAGCAACAACGCACCCGACACTTAGCAACAACACACCCGACACTTAGCGACATCGTCCCCATAGATGGAGTCAGATGGAGTCAGATGGAGTCAGATGGAGTAGATGGAGTCAGATGGAGTAGATGGAGTCAGATGGAGTAGATGGAGTAGATGGAGTAGATGGAGTCAGATGGAGTAGATGGAGTAGATGGAGTAGATGGAGTCAGATGGAGTAGATGGAGTAGATGGAGTAGATGGAGTCAGATGGAGTAGATGGAGTAGATGGAGTCAGATGGAGTAGATGGAGTCAGATGGAGTAGATGGAGTAGATGGAGTCAGATGGAGTAGATGGAGTCAGATGGAGTAGATGGAGTCAGATGGAGTAGATGGAGTAGATGGAGTAGATGGAGTAGATGGAGTCAGATGGAGTAGATGGAGTCAGATGGAGTCAGATGGAGTAGATGGAGTCAGATGGAGTAGATGGAGTCAGATGGAGTTAGATGGAGTCAGATGGAGTAGATGGAGTCAGATGGAGTCAGATGGAGTAGATGGAGTCAGATGGAGTCAGATGGAGTCAGATGGAGTCAGATGGAGTAGATGGAGTCAGATGGCGTCAGATGGAGTAGATGGAGTCAGATGGAGTAGATGGAGTAGATGGAGTAGATGGAGTCAGATGGAGTAGATGGAGTCAGATGGAGTAGATGGCGTCAGATGGCGTCAGATGGAGTAGATGGAGTCAGATGGCGTCAGATGGAGTAGATGGAGTCAGATGGAGTAGATGGAGTAGATGGAGTAGATGGAGTCAGATGGAGTCAGATGGAGTAGATGGAGTCAGATGGAGTAGATGGAGTCAGATGGAGTAGATGGAGTCAGATGGAGTAGATGGAGTAGATGGAGTAAATGGAGTAGATAGAGTCAGATGGAGTCAGATGGAGTAGATGGAGTCAGATGGAGTAGATGGAGTAGATGGAGTCAGATGGAGTCAGATGGAGTAGATGGAGTAGATGGAGTCAGATGGAGTCAGATGGAGTTAGATGGAGTCAGATGGAGTAGATGGAGTCAGATGGAGTCAGATGGAGTAGATGGAGTCAGATGGAGTCAGATGGAGTCAGATGGAGTCAGATGGAGTAGATGGAGTCAGATGGCGTCAGATGGAGTAGATGGAGTCAGATGGAGTAGATGGAGTAGATGGAGTAGATGGAGTCAGATGGAGTAGATGGAGTCAGATGGAGTAGATGGAGTCAGATGGCGTCAGATGGAGTAGATGGAGTCAGATGGCGTCAGATGGAGTAGATGGAGTCAGATGGAGTAGATGGAGTAGATGGAGTAGATGGAGTCAGATGGAGTCAGATGGAGTAGATGGAGTCAGATGGAGTAGATGGAGTCAGATGGAGTAGATGGAGTCAGATGGAGTAGATGGAGTCAGATGGAGTAGATGGAGTAGATGGAGTAAATGGAGTAGATAGAGTCAGATGGAGTCAGATGGAGTAGATGGAGTAGATGGAGTCAGATGGAGTCAGATGGAGTAGATGGAGTAGATGGAGTCAGATGGAGTCAGATGGAGTAGATGGAGTAGATGGAGTCAGATGGAGTAGATGGAGTCAGATGGAGTCAGATGGAGTAGATGGAGTAGATGGAGTCAGATGGAGTAGATGGAGTCAGATGGAGTCAGATGGAGTCAGATGGAGTAGATAGAGTCAGATGGAGTAAATGGAATATCTAAATACTTAAGCACTAATTCAAATTCTGTGCTGGTTCACAATGCATTCCTTAAATTGGTCTAATTAGGAAATGAATGTGTCGTTTCACTCCCAGTTCTATCCAAACAATTTATGATTGCTAAATGTAATTATTTCAATTATTTCAATTATGCTGATCACTAATTATGGTTTTCCTAACTTTTTCGGAAGCTTAATTTACTGTTATTTTCCCGTTCGTAGAACGGGCAATTTACTAGTAAATACTATGCATGGTATGGTTAGTTTGGTAATATGCATTGGGGAAATGTTGTAACTTAGTTTTAAGTATGTTGGTGAAGTTTTGTAATAAACATATACAGGTACATAATAATACATGAAGCTGTAGGCTCTATAATTCTGGAACCGATTGATCACGACCTATTGACCCCATCCTAGAACTTCAATTCACACATAATCCCAGTAAGATATGTTCCAAGGTGGAAATTATTGGATCAGTTCGTTCTCCAGTTATTAACACTACCGAAGGACGGACAGACTGATACGGCTTTAATACAAAGTATCCAACGATGCTTTATAATGCATTACAAAGGGTGGAAATAGAACACGGGACCACTTGTTTGGTGGTTATATGGAATGTATTTCAATGTTTCCAAAACTGCGTAACACTCTTTTCGTATCCCTTGTCTGTCAAGTTATCGAATTTTCTTTAAAAGTCAGAATTTCGTTTTTTCTGGGTACTCAATTCTGGAGGAGTGGAATGTCTGAACGCGTTTGGTTATCGCCTAATTCCATTGTATTGTGTAATATAATGTATGAGAGATCTACCGATGTCATAACCTGTTGTTTTTACCCGCGTTACAACATGTCATTGACTAGAACCTTCCTCGGAAAACATGATCACGAGCTATGCCACTACAGATCGGTACTTGGGAGGCACTTCTGAGTTCTACCACAAAATTTTTTGTACATAAATCAGAAAAGAGTTACTAATCAACAATCCATGGTCCAATTGTCTCCCACCATTGGTGTTTTAAATAAAAGCAGCAAACATAGTGGTCCCATTTTCCATTGCCACCCTGTGTATAATGCAGGGTGTACAGTAAGGTGCAATTCCAAAAATTTATACAGCTTTATTTACAGAATTAAGTGTTTTATATATTATTACACACTTACCAATGCTACAAAGCCTTATAGTATACCTAGGTAAGATATTATTGCCCAAATAGGTTCTTTGGTACACGTTTTAAGAAACACTCTTAGGTTTTCTATGAAACACTCGTAGTCCATTAATATTATTTTTATTGTAACGCATACTAGGCATACTTTATGAAAATTGTTGCTCATTATGAATTTAGGGTGTTTGGAACATTTATGAACCTGAACCGTCAAGATTCGCCTAATAACGTCTTTTGCGTTTCCTGGTTAGAACTTCATTAGTTATATGATGATTAAAATATTCATTAGCTTACCAAAACCTTTCGAAAATACGCCTAACTGATAGAATATTCAGGTATATCCTTTTAGCTTTCTTATAGTACTGACGCCTTTTGAACCAGGTACGAAAAGAAAAGCAGAATATACAATGAGCCTTCAAGACTCCAAGATCAATAGTAGAATGGTTACCACTTACAGTAGTTACGAAACTACTGTATAGCAAAAATAACCCACTATCTTACATAGATTATGTATGTATGTTTATTTCATGAGTGATCATAGGCAGTTGAGAACTGAATTTACAATCAGAAAATACATTAGGTTAACAGATTAAAAGAGTGGACAGCTTACACTATTGTAGCACTACTTTCACTACACTACTAGTTTCACAGGCATTGCCATTTAGTTCACCATTCTTATATGTACATTTCATTGATTACTTTTACAATTGTCGGTATAGATGAAAATTCATACCTCTTTTTAATTCTTGTGCTCAATGGTTTCAACAATACTTTATTGTTGTTTCTAGTGTGTTTCTAGTGATTATAAAGTCTCGCCACTTCAGACACGCTGTTTGCAAGAAGTCGAAGTGAAATGAAAGCGTTACACGCATTACAATACACATTCAAGTTAATCACAAATTGGTAAATACTCGGATATGTGACGATTAAATAATGAGTGTACCAAAAGCATTTGATGATCCTTTAGCTAAGGAAATATTCTTGTAAATCCTAGTCCATGCTTTAGCATTAGAAGATTCCATTTCTATTAATCACGAAAAGAAAAGCAGAATATATAATAAGGCTTCAATATACATAACTAATAGTGTCAATAATCCTCTTAACCTTTTGTTATATAAGAAAGAAACCAATTCTGCGTCTGTTGAATGTTAAGTATGTATGCCTTATACATACACAGAACGACTCCCAATCGAAAGTTAGTTGGTAGACATTATTAATTTGTCATAGTTTCTTACCAACACAGCAAAACTTTACCAGCTATGCTACGTGTATTAAGAATCTCGAACTGTCTTTACCAAATTACTGAGTTTTAAAGTGGGAAAGATCATTTATACGGGGTTCTGCTCTTATGGCTTCGGTCTTCCTTAAGAATTCTTTCTACTGGCATTCTCAGTCAAAAGCAGATTCCATTTATGCAACTTAATTCTATGAAATGCTATTCAAACATATTCTTGTAAGTACTACGTTTTCGTAAGGTACTAACTGAAACTTTTGTATTCTTCATGATGAAAGCAATAGATTTCTTATTGTGCATTATTAACATACACATTACGCATTAAATAAAGGAGAATTTACATTATTACAAAGGCAAATGCATTTTTCATTATTTGAAATATTGAAATAGCGTGGATATTGTAGAGTAATAATAATTGCATAACATATATGAAATCAAGATTATTAATTATTAATAGAGAATTATTTAGCTACTTTATTTATTTATTATATCCTTTTTTAAATTCTACGGTTAATTCTTCAAAAATACTGTGCATTGAATTAGTAGCAGCGGTTTAATGGTGTTTAATGCAATGGCAGGATTTCAGAACTGCTGATTGGACATTAGGTGGCAGCAATGCATATACAGACTCTTGAAATGCTTGAATGTACCTCGACTAATGGCTAATACAAATTCGGAGCACTCTTCTTGATGTAATTCAATATGAAAGACAAAAGGTCTACAAGAAAAGAGGCTTTATATTTTTTCATGTATACAATGTGTCCTAGCTTGCTTCAAAGTGAACAGTGGTACAGACTTTGCAAGGCTGTTTACAGTCTTGCAGTTTACACTATATTTCCCATTTTCACAGAATTACATGGTAGTGTAATACAGAGGTGTAGAGAATAGATATATTTTATTATATATTATATATCTTATATTGTGTACATTTACACAGTTATCCTTATCACCATTTGACGCATGCATATTAAATGTATTCCAATACAAATATTCTTGTTTTGCTTGTTAGCAATATAATTAAGTCATTAAAAGCTATTAGGGAAGGGACAAAAGAAGTGTGCACGTTGTATCAAACATGGAATGGATGAGTACAATAAGGATCGGTCTGTCGATATTGACAATTGAGTTTCTTATTTTCAGAGGTTTGCTTGCCTGGTGGCTCTTCTGTTCGAATTTATCCATTGGTTGTATTTGTCTTTGCCAAGATAATAAAAAGCATTCTGTCATGAGAGGAATTTTTCCGTGTTCCACAAATAGAAATAATAATATTAGATATAACATAAATACAAATAGCAAAATATAGGAGAACGCAGGGATGGGTAGGACAGAATAGGACTTGACCACATAATACTGAGCTGCTACTGTCAACGCGTACATTTTTGAGAGAAGCAATGACTCTGTGAAACGGAAACAGGAGTCACGCATGCGGAAAATGATGTGAATGCTTTGATAAATTCTTGGAATTATGTGCGCTTCTCGACGAAGTCTTCTTATTATATCTGGGTCGTTTCTAAAAGATTGAATAATTATTTGAAAGCGATTTTTTACTTTTTGTAGTTACGGAATGAATTTAAGGGGTACAAATGGGTATGTTACCTCATTATACGAAGATATTCCAAGGGTGCATCAACCGAAATATACAGGGTTACAACAATAAAGAATACGAGACTGAAGCGTCCCTGTCCCTGAAGTGGAATTAAAATTGCACCTGGAATGTACCATACGGCGTTCCGTGACGAACAAGATGTTCCATATAGGTACTGATTTAATGTTACTCTACAAGGGTTTGCCCAATAGAAAAAGACTTGAGTAGTGGGTAGAGCAAATATTATGAATATAACCCCTTTAAGTTTTCCGAACTTCCTCTTTGTGTTTGTAGAAATACTTTTGAATACTGAAATCAATGTAAAAAAAGGTTGCAAGAATTTTTTAACTTATTTGCATGAATAAATTGGAAATAATATTTTATAGACTATAAAATTTAAAATATTGCAATATTAGGAATAAATAATAACATTTACATTCTAAGTTATTCAGTTCCAAAACAGAATTTGCCAACTTTAGTACATCTGTTGGTTTGGCGATAACGATAAAATGAAAAAGAATGAGGATTAGAATTCCGACGAGGTCCCCGAATAGAAGTACTGCTTCAGGATTGCTGTGAGTACTCTTGTTGCTTAGAAATAAAATTATTTTGAACAACGGGTTAACATATTGAACAAGTTGCAATAAAAATACTGCGAAGAACAAAGCTCTTTTCCATTTCGAAGTTGTAAGTTGTAAGTTATTGTTTTCTCCATTCCAAGAAAAGGGAATGAACTTCCAAAATGATGTCAACCTTACGACGATTGAATACAATCTAATTTGTGGTGAAAGTTTTGAATAGTCTTTAAATGCTTCTTTAACTTTTTCTAACACTTTTATT
This sequence comes from Yoshiicerus persimilis, assembly GCA_020352615.2. Taxonomy (NCBI): domain Eukaryota; kingdom Metazoa; phylum Arthropoda; class Collembola; order Entomobryomorpha; family Tomoceridae; genus Yoshiicerus; species Yoshiicerus persimilis. Next base: position 14,886,637 of record CM036941.2, read on the forward strand.
TTTCTAATTGAAAAGTATTGTGCAAACTTTTTGGCCATCCCTAATCTGATGACCACTTATGAGTGAATAAATAACGAAATAATGAAATTCCGAAACAGAGAATTTAGTTTTGCCTGTGTTTTGAAAAAAAAGTAATTAGAATAAATCCAGTTCTAATATCAGTACTCTCGGGCTACAATAATTGTTTAAACAATATTTCGCTCTCACCTCCCCTTATAAGTCATGTAATGCGACAGTTGTATAGCAAATTATTTCTTTCCTATTTGGTTTTGCAATTCAAATAATTAAAAATCCCAAGAATTGAAAATTATTGTCATAAATTAAAATGGAGGACAAACACTACAGAACAACAAGCGAAATAGACTTTGCCATTTAGAAAGGTAAAGTAAAAATTAACAATACGTACAAATTACACATGAACATAAGCCTATATGGAATTGCTTAAAAATCAATACACAATTAAACTTTGTAATTTCTAATACAAGTACTCTTAGTTTATGTGAGCTATGTAAATGTAAAATATTCCGTCCATACTCACTCAAGTCATGTTATAGTTATTCAACTTTCCTTAGGTATATAGCAATTTAATTGTTTAATGTTTGGCTTTCCAAGTAAGAATATTCAGCAATACAATTATTTCTTATATGATCAAATGGACAGCAATGTAGTACGTACCAGTAATTTCTACGGAGTAGACTTACTCCTTAAAAGTGTCGTGAAAGTTGGCAATACGTAAACACATATCCGAGGAATTACTTTAGAATTAATACGCTATTACACTTGTGATAAATACGGCAGTCAAAGAGGAAGCAAGCAGTAACATTATTTTATAAGAAATACAATAACATTCAATAATTCAGTTTCCAATTAATTCAGCTCTAACTTAAACAAACGTGAACCAATGCAGCACTGAGCATAACTAAGTATCGTCCGAAATAAAGGTGAACAAAGTGTGTAAATTGTACAATCTATGTCCTTGTACCGTCATAACATATGGTAGGATTCTTTTAGACAGGTCAAACTCTGCTTAGGATTTGAGATAAAAAACTTCTAATACTCTAGTCTTTTGGAATATGTTATTAAAATATTTTGGTGAAATGAAAACCAAAGATGCAATCTGATAGATTGCGTCGTGAGTTTAAGGATGGTTGTCTAATTGGTTGGTTGAAGTACATACTATGCATGGTATTGTAAGTTTTGTAGTATGCATTGGGAAAATGTTGTAACTTAGTTCTGAGGCACATGCTTTGTATTTTGGGGAAATTTTGTAATAAGCATAAACAAATCATCCATGGAACTGCAGGTTCTATATTTCTGGTACGGGTTGACCACGACACGACCAACTGACCGCATCTTAAAACTTCAACTTACACTTAATCCCAGATGAAATTCCAAGTTGAAAATCATTAAATCAGTCCGTTCTCGAGGTATGCACAGGACGGACAGACTGACAAGGGTATTAACACAAAGTATTTATTGATACTTTATAATGTATTATAGTGCTGGGTGTATAGTTAGGCGTAATTCAATTAATTTATATAGCTTTACTTACAGAATTAAGTTTTATACAATACGTAGACACTTACCAAAGTTATATAGCCTTATTGTACATGGGTAAGATATTATTGCCCAAATAGATTCTTTAATAAAGAGTAAAGCTTATCTAAGCCTAGAAACCCTAAGCTTAGGTTTTCTAGGAAAGACTCAAGGTCCATTAACATTGTTCTTATTCTAAAACATATGTGCTATGAAAATGGTTCATGTTGTACTTATTAAGACTTAAGACCTGAAGACATCGTTCCATTATTGATTGAGAAAGTCATGGCTGAAAACGATTACAGAAAAATAAATTAAGGTCAACAAAAACAGTCAAATAACCATCAAACTATAATTCCTCCTGCAGCCATAATTCCTATAATAATGGAGAGGTAAAAGGAATATCTGTATTTCTAATAAGAACATCTGTATAATGGGTTTAGCTCATAATTGAAGTTTAAAAGTGTTTATGTATCAATGTATCATCATCAATATAGTATATTGGCAAATATAATTATTATCTGATTAAAAAAGTATTTATATACTATTATGTTACTACACTAACGCTTGTTACATCTGCGAAAGTTCATACTTAAATACAAGTGGTAATTAATAATACCTGAATGTCTCTGATATATATGTGTTGTATGGTAATTATTAGGGGTAAATCAATATGTTTCTATAAGTATTTTATATCATTGTTAACTTTACTCTAATATTGTATGTAATTCTTCCAATGTAGTTATAGAGTGTCTTGGGTGGGAGAGCAGTGACCAGTCGTTGATTGTGCCTACTGATTTTGTATACTTTGTATCAGATGTACTTTGTTTGACACTTTAATAAAGCACAATTTCAATTTCACTCCTACGTATTGATATTCTTCCGGCATTTTTGTCCTAATGGAAATATTCCCTTATCGTGGACACAGATCTAGAGTGTGGCAACCAGAAGCGGTTGAACTACAATGAGACCTTTGAAACATTGACAAGTAACCAAACTGTTTACAAAGAAGTCAATATTCTGGTTTTTCTAAATATAATTCACTGTAAATGTTCAAAAAGTGTTAAATATATTAAAATAGGCAATTAAAAACACTTTTATGAAATTCCGCAATAATGGCTTAACCGTCAAAATGTAACAAACCTCCAAAGTCGAAATATGATTAATACTCGGCAAGAACTTGTCTGTCTTTTATAAACTACAGGAAATACTCCAATAATATTATAGGCTTGTATGATTGTTTAAGATGCATTGCATACTTCTTTTTCGTTATCTACGTTGTTTGCGAATTTATCAGTCATTCTTCAAATCGTGGATTTCTCAAGCAAATTGAAGGAATTCCCGCGTTCTTTTATCGAATAGCACAAAATGCTTTTATGGTTGTGGTAAGTACATTATATTAAAGACAATTGTTGTTATCTGCATCAGCTTAAAAAGCAGTTTTTCATGTATGCATTTATGTTCACCTTTGCCGATTGAACTTATAATTCCTTTGTCTTTGCAAATATATGTATTGGGGTATTGGGGAGAGATTTTACAGTGATGCAACGATAGACATATTAAGTATACCATTTTACTGTACGTCGTTGAAATATTGTCTTGAATGTGAAATGTTAGGTTGAGAAAAATGGATATTTAATCTGCCTTTCCATGTAGAAGTAGCATTAATTACCCAAAATAATTTGTAGCTAGCCATATGCCCGTAGTTTTCGATGTCCAATTATCAGTTACAGTGGGAGATCATCAAATCTTTGGAAGTAAAGTCAATACATTCATTCTTATCACTTAGTTTTCCGTATTTATCTATTACTATTCAAAAAATAATTTTAGCTATTTAATTCTTTACAATTACATATCTTTTCTTCTACAGAAAGTCATATTCCTGAATTCATTTCTCTAGTAGTACTAAGTTCTAAGTTGAATTTTTGAATGCTCCTTGGCCATGCTCCTGCTTTCTTTTTTAGGTGGCTGGTCAGGTAGGCTAGACTAGACACTAGACATTTTTGTAGGCTAAGAAACTGAAACTGCAAGTATATACTACAATTAAAGTAATTTCATCTGATCAGCTTAAAAAGCAGAGGAGCAGTCCTTAAACCATTGGTTACCTTAGATTACTTCTTCCGACAATAAAACTATTATCTTTAACGACATCTCTGACAGTAGTTTTTAAAATAATATACTTTTGCGATTTTTGTGTTCAGCAATAGTAAATACGGTTCGATATCTGATGACAGTTCGTCTAGCAAATACAAAGTTAATGCTCCTAATCTAATGATTTCTGGTGAAAGCCCTTTTAGTACTTTATGCCAATTTCAATATTTTAAAATGAATAATTCATTCAATTTTTATTCAATTTAAAATAAATTTATTCATATATTCATTTGCCTTTATTACAACTTTTAAGGATTTTTGCAAGTAATTGTAATTAAGTGCGAACGCAGAGTGCAGTGCACAAGTGGTACATTTAGTGGTAATTGATACATCACGATTTTATATTTTACTTATATTTATTTTATATTGATTGATGCGGTGCGCAAATATTATAAACAGTTGAACATTCCGTCTCATTAGCTTTGGGTCCCCAGGAATAACGTAAACCTAGAAATTGAGTCTCGCAAATAAATAAGATTCTCGTCTAAGGCCCCTGTCGTACCCAGAGTCGCCTCGGAGTAACATAATGTCAAAAGTTTAGTACCTTTAACTTATTACTGGCCCAATACCAATACAGTAGGATGAACTGGCAGACAGTTCGTATGTTTCGAATTAGCAGAGTCAAGTATTCCAATACTAAAACAGCAAATGGAATTAGCATGATATACAAAAGTAGAAGGAAAATTGCTCCAATTTTCATATCAAAACTAAGTCGGTGAACTTCCTGTTGACCATTCTTTTGTTTCATCCAAGGACTAAAATATTTAAGATTTCGCCAAAGGTCCAGAAGTCCCATTTCATTCAATTCTTGTACAGCATTCAGAAGTTCATAACGAAAACACCTTTGGAACATCCATGCATGTGGTCGTTTATGGTTTGCTGGCTCGATTGTTCGTTGACATTTCACATGCGGAAAATAGTGTTGTATAGAACGCAAGATTGTTTTGGAATTTAAATTGTCTACTTCCACAGTGAGTTTAAGCTTCGTTTCCAATAAACATTTTATGATTACTTCGGTTTGAGATAATTGTGCACTAGTTTCACAAAAATAAACGCTGGTGCTCATTTTTTCCATAATTCCATATTCGGCAAAATAAGGATGCAGCCTATGATTAGAACCACGACTTTGGGTCATTCCGCTTAACATTGCAATAGTGGAAAGTATTTTATAGTTATTCATAATTAGTTCACGGAAATTCAGTATTACCATTTCGTCAAGAGGAACAATAACTTCACTTGTTATGTATTCTTCGTAGTGAGTTACAATGACTGTTACAATGCTAATTAAAATTACGTAAAGAAAGATTTTACTTTGTTTGGGATATTGACGGAGTAGAATCGCAAAAGTGCACAGAAGGTAGTTGCATATGTATTCGAATGTGATTTTATTTTTTGAAAAGCGAAATACGTGCAAATTAATTAAAAAGCAACTTGTTAGCAATAGTAGCCACGTATTTCTGTCCATTATGCCAATCCAGATCCATAACGACTTTCGGTGAAATGTTACTTTGTTGACACAATATACGAATGACTTTCCAACATAAATTGCTAAATAAAAAACTTTGTTCTTTCTGTACTGAAACACGTCTACATAGTACCGTTCCGGAAATACGATGCCACAAAACCTGCTACTTCTTAAATTACTTGTGTAGACAGAAGTGAAATTTAAATGGTTAGCCATTATTTCAACGAGAGGAAATTGTATATCTCCATAAAGACACCTTTCAAGATTTCCTCTGCTCATCAGGATGTATGGTGACGAAGCACATTCCCCTCTAGTTTTATCCATATGGTATCTTCCGAACATATCTACTAGAGTAGGAATATGCATTTTATGAAGATTATTGTGCAAACTCTTTTTCGTCATAGCTTTTTGATGGGTTCCTGATGTAATATCTAGCCTTGTAAATTCTTTTGTGAATATTGACACTGTTAATAATTCAATGTCACCAGTAGATTTGATGACCAGAAAATAAATTGAATTCGTCAACCTCCAGTTCAATTGATCCACGAAATTGTCTTTCATTTCATCAAAGTTACTACTTGTGCTAACTATTAAAATCTTGTCGTTTAGTCGATCACTTTCTCTGCCCAAAAAATCAGGAAGCATTGCAATTGATTTAATTCTTTTCGCTGGTGGCTCTACTGCTACAATTGCATTACAAGGTGTGTTAGACAATGACGATGGGTATTTATATCCTCCCTTGGAATTGGCAAACCATTTAGTGTAATTAATAGTTGAAGGAAGAATTATCGTTCGTATTGAGAATTCAATTTTTTGAAAAATATTGTCGTACAAATTGCTGGGGTATAAAATAACGTCAAAATCGCAATTTGAAAACGATGGCAATAGATTTACTAGACATTCGGTACTAAAAATAAAATACGAAAGTAGACTAAACGCAATATTTATTTTATTTGAAACCATAACTATAAGTGTGACTTATGTGACTTTACAACCAATTTTATTCAGTAAGTAATATTGAAATATTAACTGCTTCGTAATTGTCAATATTTTTTACTGTCTATTCCATTTGACGCTCAATGGACTTATGACTCTTTCTATTGGAGTAACTTACGATTAGCACGTTCAGTTAAACCTACGTGTGTTCGATGAATAAATATGTCTTAGAAGTGTACGTATATACATACATAAGTCAAGGCATAAGAATTCAGGTAATTTTTTTCTTGTCCACCGAAAACACCGACTTTAAACAGTAGTGTTGTTACGCAAATCTGATAGCTATTCCTTATTATTCAATATTCACCGAATTCAATACAAGGTGTCTTGGCTATCAGTCGAAAAGACCACTTATCATTTTATCCAAAATTGAGTTCTGGATACAAGGAAACTGTTATGTTTGTAGACCGGATATGCTAAGGAATAGGCAATCGGTTACAATACATACAAAATACTATTTATTAATGGCAATTAATAAATTACAAAATAGAACAAATTATGAACTATGTACAACGTGTAAAGCCACATTCTCAAGTGGTTCGAATCTCCCGTCTCACAAACTAGATTCCCTTGACTTAGGGCAAACGGAGACAGAATACACACTATTCACAATACACAACATCTCCTCTCACCTTAATCAAAACTACCATAGTTCAACCAGTCAGGCTGTTTCACTTGACGCCGTGGACGTGGACTCTTTTGAACAAGTTGTTCCACTGGGGGAGCGGATGGGGGTGACAAAACTGCCGGAGACGCTGGTGACACACTTGGACTTTGGGGTTCCGATTTCACTGAAGTTGAATTCGCAGAATGAAAACGGGGAGAACCTGGCTCGGAATTTGCTGGACTAGGACTAGGACCAGAAGGAGCAGACTCGACTTCTCCAGATATGAGGTGATCCACATGTCTCTTCATGGTACGACCTTCAACATCGACTTCATAGGAGACAGGACCCAACGATCGCAATATCTTCCCCAAGGACCATTTTGGATTGTTCTTAGAAAACGACTGAATCCAGACACTCTCTCCAACTTGGAACTGACGTAGGGGACGTTTTCCATTAACCTCCTGCTGCTGGAGCTCTTGCTGCTGACGAACACGAGCGTCGACATCAGGGCGAAGTAAATCCAATAAAGTACGAGGTTTTCGATTTAACAGTAACTCTGAAGGCGACGCTCCAGTGGTTGCATGAGGGGTATCCCTGTAAGTTAAAAGAAAATCGCACAACGACAAATTTAAGTTTTCTTTGCTACTACGTAGCATTGCACCTTTGAATGTGCGAATAAAACGTTCAGCTTCCCCATTACTTCGGGGGTGATACGCACTACTTGTGGTGTAACGAACACCATTCTTTTCACAAAACTGTTCAAATTCTCTGGACACGAACTGAGGACCATTGTCGGAAACGATTGTCTCAGGAATTCCGAAACGAGAAAATGACTCACGAAGACAGTTTATCACTTTTAACGAAGTGGAGTCCTTTCCAATGTCAAAGACTTCTGGCCACTTGCTATGGGCATCGATGACGATGAGCCACATCTTACTTTGAAAGGGGCCAGCCAAATCTATATGAAGACGTTGCCAAGGTCTTTCCGGATACGACCAGGGGTGTAAAGGAGCCACACTAGGATTTGCATGATGAATAGCACAATCCATACAACTTTTCGCTGTCTTCTCAATGTCTGCGTCTATACCAGGCCACCAAACATACTGACGAGCCATTGATTTCATCCGAACAATACCCGGATGAGTATCGTGGAGTAACTTGAGGACGTCGGACCTCAAAACTGTAGGCAATACGACACGAGAGCCACACATAACAATATCTTGCTCCAAGGTGAGTTCCTGACGGTGAGAATAATACGGACGTATTTCTTCTGCTACCTGGGCAAGTTTTTCAGGCCAGCCATTCTGCACATAACGAATAACTGAGCACAACACTGTATCTTTAAAAGTACGCATACGGACGAGTTTAGATGACACAGGACTAACCTCTCCGATGGATTTCACAAAGTTGTCGGTTTCTTCATCTACAGGAGACGAATTTTCGACGGGCAGACGAGAGAGCACATCAGCGTTTCCATGAGCATTTGTATTTCGGTACACAATGTCAAATTGGAATTCACTCAAATACAAATTCCAGCGATGCAATCTCGTTGCGACTAAAGGGGGCAGATCACGGTGAGGACCAAAAATCGCTAATAATGGTTTGTTATCTGTCACTAACAAAAACTTTCAACCACACAAATACTGGAAGAAGCGTTTCACTCCAAACACGATGGAAAGCGCTTCTCTGTCAATTTGAGAGTAATTCCTCTCGGCTGAGGAAAGAGTCTTGGAAGCAAAAGCGATGGGACGTTCGCTTCCGTCTGTGTACTTGTGGAAAAGTACAACTCCCAAACCAACTGACGATGCGTCACAACTGATTCCAATTGGAATTGACTGTTCGTAATGAGCTAGAACAGGTGTGGACGACACTAACTTTTTCACATGCTGAAAAGCATTTCGACACTGCTTAGTCCAATTCCACTCTACATTGTTTTTTTTCAGAGCGTGAAGAGGGGCACACACATGGGACAGATTGGGGATGAATTTTGCATAGAAGTTGATGAGCCCCAAGAACGATTTCACTTCTGAAACATTCTTCGGTTCTGCCATGGCCATCATAGCTTCCACTTTGGTTGGATCTGTACGAATTCCATCCGAATTGACCAATCGACCCAAAAACTTGATAGAAGATTGCAAAAACTGACATTTTGCTCTGGAGAGTCAATAGTTGCACTCTCGCATTCTTTCAAACACACGACGAAGAGTTTGCAAGTGTTCTTCGTCACTCCTACCCGCACAGATGACATCGTCTATGTACGAATTACAAATTGGAATATCATGTAACATTTTATCCATAAGCTCTTGGAAAATAGCAGGTGAGGACGCAATACCTTGTGGAAGTACGTTATACTGATATAATCCACATGGGGTATTTATTACTAAAAACTGCTTACACGAGTCGTCAACGGGAACTTGATGAAAGGCATCTGGACTGTCCATTTTGGAAAAACTTACACCTCCAGCGATAGACTCCAGGATGACTTCATCGCGACCAAGGGGGTACTGACTTACACACAGCTGACTATTGAATGTCCGCTTGAAATCCCCTGTGATCCTTACTCTGCCATCAGGCTTAGGCACTACTACTAACGGAGATGCCCAGTCTGAGTGGTCCACTCGAGTGATGACACCAAGCTTTTCCATATTCTCCAACTCTGCATCGACCTTCTCCCTTAACGCAAATGGAACGGGACGAGCTTTGCAGAAACGTGGAATCGCATCTTCACGAAGTAATAACTTGGCTTTAAAGTTATTAATGGTGCCAACAGGGTTGTCAAAAACATCACTAAATTCATTCAACAATGATTTTAAGTTTTGACTGCACTCGATTTTTTTGACTTGCTTGACTTGAGAACACTGTGATTCAATATTATTCCAGTCCATTCGGAATTTACGTATGAGATCACGACCAAACAACGACGATCCCTTTGCAACATGCAGGGAATGGCTTACACACTGTCCGTTGTATTTAATTAGACAATTAAATTGACCTTCGGACTTGAACTGTTGACCCGTGTAGGTTTTAAACACTAACGGTTTATTCAGCTGGGGAAAACCCAGTGATTTCCAAAACGAAACACTAACGAAACTTTTCTTTGATCCCGTGTCGAGTTCCATGACATGACTGACATCATTTACGAGCAGGGAAAGAAGGATTACATCTGTCGAACCGGACAGCTGATTGACTCTTTGCACTTTAGACTGAGAGTTTTTTCTCGGACTGGGAGCTGACTGACACAGATTTGCAAAATGTCCTTTCTTATTGCAATTGTAACATGTGACGTCTTTGTGAGGACAATCCGACTTGGAATGTGCCTTCCCACAATTCGGGCACTTTGGCTTATTTTGCACGTTACCAGGGTTGTTAGTCTTTGGACGAAATGACGACGATTTCTGCTTTCCAGAAGAAACCTGGTTGACTGGTGGGGTTGGACAATTCGCACCACGAACTACTTGTGTGCTGACCTCAGCTGACTCCTGACTTTGGGCAATTTGGACTGCTGTTTTCAAATCGAGGCTATCATCCTCCAAAAACAGACGTTTCTGGGCTGCCTCAGACGTGAGCCCAAACACAAATTGGTCACGTAATGATACATCTAAACTTCCAAACTTGCAGGTGACGGCTAACTTACGGAGCTCGGCCAAAAATAACTGGACGGATTCGCCTGGATGCTGCTTACGACTGAAAAACTTGAACCTTTCTGCTATCGCCTTCGGAGCGGGCTTGAAATGGTCCACTAGAACTTGGACTAAGTCATCCAAATTTTTCGATTCCGGTTTATCTGGCGAAACGAGGTCATGAAGAACGGTATATGTGGAAATGCCGATGGACGAAAGGAAAATGGCACGTGCCTTGATTTTTCCATCCTTATCTTTTTTGTCAACGTCGTTGGCAAGTAGATAATTATCAAAAATTCCCGTCCAAGAGTCAAAATCGTCAGACGACGAATTAAACGGGGTTAACTTTCCAACAGGCATTATGAAGACTCCCACAGAAAAACTCAAAAAAATAACAAAAACAGTTTAGCAGGCTGCGCCAAATGTTATGTTTGTAGACCGGATATGCTAAGGAATAGGCAATCGGTTACAATACATACAAAATACTATTTATTAATGGCAATTAATAAATTACAAAATAGAACAAATTATGAACTATGTACAACGTGTAAAGCCACATTCTCAAGTGGTTCGAATCTCCCGTCTCACAAACTAGATTTCCTTGACTTAGGGCAAACGGAGACAGAATACACACTATTCACAATACACAACAGAAACCCTTCTCGTAGAATTCCTCTGCTCCTCCCATATAAAATAAAAATATTCCTGCTTTCCCCTGTCCATCTCCAATAATAAAGAATCTCTATTTGTGAAATAGATGGTCATTTTTTATCAAAAAGGGCACACCATCTAATCCTAACTAACAAGGACGTTATTTAAGAAACTTCTTTTTAAGGAAAACAAGTCTATAGAGTCAATTTGTTACTCTGCTGGCTTTTATTTTATCACGACCTTGTCTCACCATTTAAGACACGCTATCAGAAACGAAGAGTTGAATTTGTTTAGCGTGAGTGAGATACTTTAAACAGATGTACAACAAGTCTGTCGCTCCATGCACTTCAATTTTTGTTCATTGCAGCTGAGTACTGTGAGAATAGAAAAGGCAACTGGACAAACCGAACGAACAAAATAAGCGTAGGAACCAACTGCGCCAACCGCTAACCGTACGCGTTAATATTTCTATCGTCCGAATGTCCAATTTATTCTCTAATGCGTTTCTTGTACTTCTCGCAATGCATTACACAGTACTAGACGTAATCTAGACTAGCCCAGTTTTTTAAATTTTAATATAATCTTCTAATCAAATTTTATTAGTTGCATTCCGCCAGTATCAAATTATAAGCATCTATACTGTGTACCTGCCGATATTATTGCATACGTTTTTAATGGTTATATATAACTCAAACATTATGAATTTAGTTAAACTAGGTTTGAAACATTTAATGAACCTGCACCGCCAAGTATTCGCCTAATAACTTCTTTGGCTTTTGCTGATAAAGTAGAACTTAGCTATAGGGTGATTAAAATATTCATTAGTTCACCGAACACCTTTAACGATTCGTCTAACTGATATAATATTCTAGTATATCTTATTGTAGCTTTCTTATAGTACTAACTGACGCCATTTGAACCAGTCACGAAAAGAAAATCCAGAATATATAATGAACCTTCAAGAATCAAACGTCAAAGGTAGATTGGTAGCTATTTACAGTAGTTAAGAAACAAGTCCAACATAATCCACTATCCTACGTAGATTATATAAAGTCTCGCCACTTAAGACACGCTATTTGCAAGAAGTCGAACTGAAAAGACTCGCACTGCAATACACCTTCAACTTAGTCACAAGTTGATAAGTAGAGCTAGAATATAATATGATGCTTAAAATAGTAATGAGTTTACCAAACACCTTTGATGATCCTTTAGCCAAAAGAATATTCTTGTAAACCCTAGTCCATACTTTAGCATTAGGGGATACCATTTGTGTTAATCAAGAAAAGAAAAGCAGAATATATAATGAGACTTCAATAACTACATAACTAATAATGTCAATAATCCTTTTTGCCTTTTGTTATATAAGAAAGGAACCAAGTCGGCTTCTATTTGAATGTTAAGCATGACTTATAAATACATAGAAAGACTCCGACTCCCGATCAAAAGTTGGTTGATAAGTTGATAGACATTTACCATAGTTTCTGACCAACACAACAAAAGTTTACCGTCTAAACCACGTGCATTAGGGCCTCGCCACTTCGGACTTGGTGTTTCCAAATTACTGAGTTTTAAAGTGGATAAGATGATTTAAAAAGGGTTCAGCTCTTATGTCTGCCTTGTAAAATCATCCTACTGAGCTTTAAGTCATGAGACGATTTCTCTTATACAAATCAATTCTATGAAATTCTATTTTTTACTCAATCTGATTCAGTTTAGAAGAATATCTAATGTGTACCTTCCAATATTTTGTTATGCCGGTTTTGCAATAGTTTGCATAAACAGCGAATGCTATGAAATTATTTAGATTTGGTTTAATATACTCTGTAAGCTCGAAGTCTACTCCTTCTGTCTTCTACTGCTTTGGTTTTCGCTTGCTCCTATGATGGAAAATGATTATACGTACTGCTTCTGCGGATTAAAATAATATTAATCCTTCTAGATGAAACATAATATTGTAAATTCTACTTTTTCGTATGGCATTAATTGATACTTTTGTATTATTCGCGATAAAAACAATAGATGTCTTATTATACATTATTAAAATGAATTAATTAGCCTTTACATTATTACACAACCAAATATGTTTTTCATGCTTTGAAATATTTATTGTATTCAAGAAATTTTTAATATTAATCAGATAGTATTTAATTATTATCATTTTCAGGTTTGGTTAATTATTAAATTAATTTAATTAGTAGAGGTTTGATGCGATGGTAGGTTGGTAGGATTTCAGAATTTGTCGTTTTTCGTATGTCCTGTATTGGAAATCAGCGCTACCCTTGTAATTTTGAATATTGTTTGACAATAAAGCATTTAAATCTTAAATCTTAAATCTTAAAGAAGTTTTGATTGCACATTATGTTGTAGTGATGTTACATAAATTACAGACTCTTGAAAAGCTTGAATGTACCTCGACTAATGGCTAATACAAAATTTGGAGCACTCTTCTTGCTTTTGATCTTGATTTTGCTTGGGTGAGATACTTTAAACAGATGTACAGCCAGCCTGTCTCTCCGTACATTACAGTTTTTGTTTATTGCAATTAAGTACACACGTACTTTTAACATGCCCTCCTCTCAACATGCCAACCTATCAATTTTTTAAATTTTATAATTTATTTTATTAGTTGCATTCCGCTGGTAACCCATTATTAGCATTTATACTGTGTATCTGCCGATATTATTTGCAGCCGTTTTATAATGGTTACATATATAACTCAAACATTATGAATTTAAGGGGGTTTGAATCATTTATGAACCTGAATCCGCTAAGTATTCGCCTAATAACTTCTTTGGCATATGCTGATAAAGTAGACCTTAGTTATGTGATGATTAAAATATTCATTAGTTCACCGAACACCTTTAACGATTCGTCTAACTGATATAATATTCTGGTATATTCTACGGTAGCTTTCTTATAGTACTAACTGAAGCCATTTGAACTAGTCACGAAAAGGAAATCCAGAATATATAAGAACTCTCAAGCCTAAAACGTCAAAAGTAGATTTGTAGCCATTTACTGTAGTTACGAAACAATGTCCAACATAATCCACTATCCTATGTAGGTTATATAAAGTCTCTCCACTTCAGACACGCTATTTGCACGAACCCGATCTGAAAGCCGTCTTATGCATTGCAATACACCTACAAGTTAGCCACAAGTTGATAAAGTATTTAGAGCTCGGTTATATGATGAATAAAATAGTAATGAGTTACCAAAAGCCATTGTTTGATGATCCTTTAACTAAAAGAATATTCTTGGAAATCCTGTCCATGCTTTAGCATTAGCTGACACCATTTATTGTATTCATCACGAAAAGAAAAGCAGATAATGAGGCTTCAATATACATTTAACTAATAGTGTCAATAATCCTTTTAGCTTTTTTATATAAGAAAGACACCAAGTGGGCGTCTATTGAATGTTAAGCATGCCTTAGATACATAGAAAGACTCCCTATCAAAAGTTATATAGTTGGTAGGCATTTACCATAGTTTCTGACCAACACAACAAAAGTTTACCATCTATACTACGTGTATTAGAATCTCGTCATGTCGCAATTGCTTTTTCCAAAATACTGAG